>CABHPQ010171383.1:11795-56798 GCA_902168405.1 Peromyscus aztecus | reverse complement strand
GTTTGGAGTGACTTGTATGACATCCCTGTCAAACCAACAAGACCGCGTTTATGCACCCATCACTTCCGGGATGGTTGGTAACTTGGGCTTTCCCCCAGCTGACTGCACCTCTTTACGTCACAAGGCCCAGAGTACTCACATTCACATCGGTAACTGTACCTGTGGCGATCACACCCAGGGCTGTGTAAAATGGGGATGATGGATTCTTTTTCACACCAAGTACTGGAAGGCAAAAGGTAGCTTTCAGCTCAGGATGTATGACACGGACCTTTTTGAAACGCAGGCCCACTGGCCTAATGAACTTTCTCATTTAGGTAATTTTCTCATAAAACCATCACCAATAAGGCAGACTTTAGTAATCATCCTCTTCCACGCCTTCTTCCCTCCTTTTCCTGTTCGAATAACTTTCAATACTTCTGTTTCTCCTTGGGCGCGGACTTTGTGTAGCAGGACTTCCCACCCCCCACCTCCTCTTTTCGTCTCTGCTTCATCCCTTTAGAAAGTGCTCTTGCCCTGAGCTGTTCCTCTCTGTCCAGCAGGTACTGCTCCCTGTGGAGTCTTCTCATCATTGTCCCGTTCGGTGTCTCTCTTTTCATGCATCTGAATTGTCTTTTTCATGTGTATTTTCTCAACATGGTGCTGTTTATGGTAGAGCTTAGCCTGCAGGCCAATCTTTTTTTTTTCTTCTTCTTCTTCTTTTTCTCCTTCTTTGAATGTTCTCTTTTTCTCATGGTAATCCAAAGGACAGCCACAGCATTTACAGTGTAATTCAAAGTGTTCATTGTGTGGCATGGTGACAGCAGTGGAGCAGCCTTTCGAAACTTCCTGGGTGACAAAGTCCTCACAACTTCCGGGTCTTACTGCTCAGTAAAGATTTCAAGAGCTCCTGTATGCAAAGTCTGTTGGTGTCTGCACTGACATGGTCTAGATGATGATGATGATGGTGGTGGTGGTGGTGGTTGTGGTGGTGGTGGTGATGATGGTGGTGGTGGTGTTGATGGTGGTGGTGGTGGTGGTGTTGTGGTGGTGTTGATGGTGGTGGTGGTGGAGGTGGTGGAGGTGGTGGAGGTGGTGGAGGTGGTGGTGGTGGTGGTGGTGGTGGGGTTGTGGTGGTGTTGATGGTGGTGGTGGTGGAGGTGGTGGTGGTGGAGGTGGGGTTGTGGTGGTGTTGATGGTGGTGATGGTGGTGGTGGTGATGGTGGTGTTGTTGATGGTGGTAGTGGTGGTGGTGGAGGTGGTGGAGGTAATAAAGTGATAGATAATCTCAGCTGTCCAGGTGATTAGTGCAAACTTACAACTTGACAGCAAGAGCAAGGCCAAGCCTATGTGGCAGGGGAATAAAAAAATCAAGGTTTTTCTTTCTTTTCTTTCCTTCTTTTTTCCCTCCTTCCCTTGCTTCTTCTTCCTCCAGCTCCTCCCTCCCTCCTTCTCTCTCTCTCCCTTTCTCCCTCTCTCTCTGTCTCTGTCTCTCTCTGTGTGTGTGTGTCTCTCTCTCTCTCTGTCTCTCTCTCTCTCCCTTCTCTCTGTTTTCTTTCTCCATTGCTGGATATTGAACCTAGGACCTTGCCCACTCTAGTCCCCTTCTCTACACCCTTCCCACTCCCCGACCGAGAGGTAAAAAGGAAAGGCCATGTGAAGTGCACTTTGCTTGGTATGTGATCACAGAATGACTCTTTTCTCCCCCAGTCATGAGCAGCATTCCAGGGTCCCCAAGAGAGGGCATCTACAAGGCCAAGATCAGACAGGCAGGAGCAGGTGGATCAGGTCCTGTATGTGTCAGGCAGTGTTCTCTGAGCCAACTGACCAGGTTCCTGCTTCAGAGCTTTCAGGGAAATGTGTACTCCGCCTACCTGCCTGAACCCAAGGTGGCTTGGAACAGTTGATGTAAACCAAATCCAACACAGAATGACCAGAAAAGCAGCATTTAGGTTACGTCAGTGTGTCAGAGTGGTAGCCTGCCTAAAGAGGGGGATCAGAAGATTGCCAGTCAAGGCAAGGACTTATGTGAGTGACAAGATTCAAAAACTTCTGCACTTCAAAAAGTGCCTTGCAGAGATATGAGTCTAACACAAACATTTATTATCTTTACACATAAGCGCTCTTGTGAATCAGTATCAGAGAGATGAATACTCCATAGGAAAAGATGTAAAGGATGCTGCCAGATGATTCTAGAAAAAAAAGAAGAAGGTTCATTAAAAATACGGGAGGTTGAATATATAAGTTTAAAAAATGCATTTTTTTTTGAGACAGGGAATCTTGTAGCCCAGGCTGGCCTCAGACTCAATCTGTAGTTGAAGATGACCTTGAACTTTCAATCCTTCTGTTTCCTAAGTGCTGCAATTACAGACATGCCTCACCACACCTGGTTTTTGTGCAGTACTTAGGACTGAATCCAGAGCTTCAAACATGCCAGGCGAGCACCCCACCACCCGAGCTGCATCCTCAGCCCCACATTAAAATATAATTTAAAAATGGTATAGACTTGATGTAAAACCAGCCAGATGGCAGTTTGTATCCTTATCTTAAAGGGGAGAGTGTATTACAGGCAAAAGTGCAAATTGCTGCAACTTCTTGGGAAGGCGATTTGGTAAAGCGTACCCAAATTATTAGAGTGTTCATCTGTATGAACAGTAATTTTAGTTCTAGGAATTTATTCTAATCAGATGACTTAATCAGCCACAGATGGACATTTATGTAAAGAATGTTCATTGTAGTGTTATTTAAAATAGGAGGGGGAAAATGAAAGCCATCTAAACGTTCAATAATAGGCAGACTAGAGTGAATGTACTCTATCCATATGAAAAAATACCAGCAAGCCATTAAAAAAATCACATTCTCAAAGAATATTTAAGGTTATTGAAAAGTCTCACAATCTATTTTAAGTGAAAGAAAACCAAATGATAAAACAGTAATTTCACTCTAGCCCCCAAATTTTTTTTAGGGGCAAAATAAAAAAAAAAAAACTAGACAAATGGAGAATACATCAAAATGTTGACACTGGATCATTTTGAATGGTGGGATTCAGGATGAATTTTATTTTCCTCTGTACACTTCTCTGTAATTTCCATATGTTCTCCAATGAGCAAGTATTATTTTAATAATAAAGAAAAAATGCTATTTGGGGAGGGGAAAAAAAGTGAATGCTAAGAGAAAAGATTTCGGCTACCCAAATGGTCTGAGTGTTGGTTGCTGTGGAAACCGGAACTTTGAATCGCCCAACTTTTTGTGAATTACTTTCCTGCTCTGCAGGCTTAGAGCAGGCGCAGGATTCAGCATTCTCCAGGCTGACACGTGCCTGGGGGTGGGGGAGATGGAAACTGGGGGCCCTGCTTTCATTCTGGTTTCCTTTCTTCTCCCAAATGGGGAGGGCCCTTGCTCCCACAGTAGACGCCTCAAGGGACTGATCCTGCTCCTCTGATCTGGATTCTTCTAAGCCTCTGAGGAGCATTTGATGGTTCTTGTACCTCTCCAACCCTGGGACCCAAAGATGGGCTTCTGGTCACCACAAGGGGTAGGTGACAAGTGATGTTATTTGCACAACGGCACAATGAACATCAAAGGGTGTGGATCACAAAGCAACCATTTGCAGAGTTCAACATGTAAACAAAAGTCCTGCTAGCTCAAGCCTGGTCTTGCCCATATGCTTCATCTTGTCTTCCTCCTCTGCCACAGCAGAGAGTGCCCACCTTGAAGCAGCAAAGCCCAAGGTGGAGGCTGGGTACCAGGTAATCCCAGTTGAGCTGCAAAGGCACTTTCCTCCGACTATTCCCAGGCCACGGAATGGCTTGCCACTGCCATTTGCAGATCCTGTTGGGAGCTCTTGGGTGTGGAGAACGGATCGAGGCAGCCACAAGTTGGAACTTTAAAAAGCAATGTGTCCTTTGAGCAGGAGCCCGGGCTGGGGGCTTTGCAGGCTGTCGTTTTGTCCCAGGGACCAGATGGAACTTGTTTTTCTGTGCACTCCATGGTTTAACCCTTCATTACACTCCCTCCTCAACAGACCCGTGCAGGAACTGCTGCCTCTGGGGTGAGGAGTTGGGGATGAAAGAGAACTCATGCATTTAAGGCTCAGAGATACTGCTTGGGAATGCCTCGCCTTTTATCTGCCGTCTGTGCCTGGTTATTTTGTTTTATTTAGCACGCACAGACGTGTGCCAGACAGGGCTCCAAGCACACTGGAAATATTAATCCATCTACTTTTCAGAGTCATGATCATCCCTGTTTCACAGATGTAGAAACTGAGGTCTAGAGAAGTTAAGCAACTTGCCCAAGGCCACACAGCTGGGGAGTGATGAAGCCCAGATTCGGATCAGAACACTGGCTGTTTAGTTCTTTCTGCCCCTGCCTCAAATTTATGCGTTTAAACACAGCCTCCTCCCCATGTTCTACACAGCAGGTAAATAAATCCTGCTGTTAATGTTTCTGGCACCACAGCTTATTTTTTCCCACGTAAAATATTAGGAGCATCAGGCACGCTCAAAGAGACATAAAACCCAAATCCTGAAAGGCCGTGGCCCTCTTTTCGATCCCACCGGCCTGTTCATAGAGTGTGTGGTGTTACGAGGAAGGCAGAGCGTCCAATGTCTACCTGTACCCTACCCACAGTGTATGCAAACTCAGGCTTGCCCTCAAGCCCCCAGGGGTCTCAGCAACCAAACACAGTCAACATTTAGTCTCCCACCAAGTCCTACTGTTATTCCCACTTTCCATACGGAGAACCAGGATGTGGCTTGCCCTGAATCACAACTGTTAAGCTTCAGGGCTGGCCTCCAGAGTCCAGTGGTGTGTCTCTAGAGCAGTGGTTCTCAACCCCAGGGGTCTTGACCCCTTTGGGGGGGCTGAATGACCCTGTCACAGGGGCCGCATATCATGAAGTTACGAAGTAGTAATGAAAATAATTTTACGGCTGGTCACTCCAACCATGGGAGTAGTCACTCTATCCGCCTCCGGAAACAACCAAAGGAGAGCCGGGAACCTGGCGTCGTCTGCTTTGAAGCGATGCAGGTGTGGAGTCGAGAGAGACACGTTTGAATTTTCGTCGTTACCTTGAATGCCAATGTGGCAAGACGGTAGGTAGGGATGGAAGGAGCCGTTCCAAGGTCGCCTTCTGAGTGGCATCTTGTTCATTTATGGCCCCACATTTCTTATTGTCATCATTCCTGTCCCATTTCTAAAATAGTTCACATACGACTTCGTCTTCTTCGGCTGGGTCTAAAGAGCTCGATTTGACTTTTGCCGAAGGTGTTTGTGTCGTCCCTGTAAACCGCTGTCACCCCGCCGGTGTCCTCTCTCAACGGCCGATCCTTTCCTTCCTTGGAGCTGCCGGCTCGTATTCGGGTAGGGTTCTGTGGGTTTGCTTCTGCCCGGCTAAGGCCACATCCACCCTTTTGGGAGCACAGGCAGATTCAAGGATGGAGAGTGAGTGCCCGAGGGACAGTTTCGAGACCAAATCCCAGGGTCTAGGATTGGACCCATCTGCGTGGGGCCTTGATCCCTAGTCACCGATTATGTAAATGATTATGCAAAGGATGAACAATGGCTACCTAGCCCCAGGTCATCTAGTTTCATATTGTTCTCTTCTTTTTCCCCCCCTTTTATTGTTCTCAACCTGAAGAAAAGTCACCCATTGCTATGGTCTGATGGGGTGTGGCCCCTGAAGATTCGTGGGCAGGAGGTTTGTTGCCCTGTGTAGTTGAAGCATAGTGACTGGAACTGTTTGGAAGTGTGTGACCTGTCGGGAGGTGGCTAGGTCCTCGGGGGAATCCCTTTTGGAAGGGACAAGGGTTCTTACAAAGTGAGTTCTTACTGAAGTGAGTTGTGCTCTTTCTCTGACTTCCTGTCTCACCACAGTTTCTCTTTTCTCCGCGTCTCCTCCTCTTCTCTCTCCTCTGTTGTGTTGTGATCCACCATGGGAACCCTCATCAGGGGCCACAGACGTGAAGCCACCCGGTCTTGGCCTTTCGGCCTCTAGAACTGTGGGCCAAGGAAAGCTCTTTTCTGAAATAGTCCTTGTCTTACCATTTCTATAATGATGAACAGGGCTGGGACCCTGCCGGGTGCCAATCCAGCCCGGAGCAGGGTTAGTTATGAGCCTGGCTGACAGCTCCGCCCACCTCCTGAGAAAGGCCTGTGCTCTAGGAGGGAGTTGGTTGCGTTCCTCTCTAATGCAGGGGCTTGAGGAGGAACAAGTCCTCTCCTGGTCCAGCCTGTCTTTATGTAGTCAGTGTCACTTTTAACACCTTCTATCTGCTGTCTACGCTGTCCTACATGACTGAGGCCGTCACCAGAGTTCTAATGACCTGTCCTCAATGCGTGACGGCTGGGGGTGTTCTAGTGTTATTTCTGTTGCTGTAACAGAACACCGGAGTCTGACGAGATTGCATACAGCAGAGTCCCAGCCTCGCTCATTATTACAGAAATGATAAAGCAGGGGCTACTTTGCATAGGATCATCTGACTTTCTATCTCTTACAAGTTTGTCTCCCTTTAACGGACTCCCCATCTCCACTAACCATGTTCCTAATTCAGGATTGCTGGGGTGTGGAGGACAAGCACAGGACCCCATCACTAGCATGGCGTCTCAGAATGGGGAAAGAAGATCTGAGGCCTTGGAAGAGGTCCAGCTACCCCTCTAGGGTGGAGATTTGTTTTCTTGGAACCTGGCCTGTCTGGCAAATATAGATTGTAACCCACATTCATGAGGAATGTGGGAGCCTTCTCAGACTGCTCCGTGGTATCCTGGGGATCAAGGAAACTTGTGAGGTTCCTTGCTTTTCCCTGAAACCACCCAAGATTGCTAAAATTATTTTAAAATTTATTTCTCTCCTGTCATCTGTCACTTCTTGCTGCTGTCAAAAGATGATTAGTGTCCTTATGGTCCCTCTAATTCTTGACAGGATGGGAAACCTAATAGCAGAGAATGTCAGAATTATGTCTAAACTAAGAGTAAATAGGCCCAGAATGCGGATGTGAATCTAGGGCCCGCATTTTAGCCTACAAGTCCCGAACAGGAAAGATGCATTTGCGTGATCTTTCCTTGTTGGGGAGGACCAAGAAGGCCACATGGCAAGCAATCTCAGCTCAGTCCTTGCACACAAAGCCAGGCAAGACCGAGTTCAGCCCCCGGTTCTGTATTTAGCTAGCAAACGCACCTCTCCATGTCTTTTGGCCTCATCTGTAGAGGTGGATAAAAGGGCCAAAGAGGTAGCTCAGTGGGTAAAACGGCAGAAAAGCCCGAGTGCAGTCCCTAGGACCTATGTGGTGATGGTGGTTGCGGGGAAGCTGAGCAGAGTGGCCTGTGCTTGTGACCTCAGCACTGGGTGGAGGCAGGCGAATCCCGGAAGCTCACTGGCCAGCCAGCCTAACCTACTTGGTAAGGTCCACGTCAATGAGATATCCTGTCTCAAAAACAAACAAACAAACAAAAAACCCAAAGTTGGCATCTGTGGAATGACAACCTGTGTTTTCCTCTGGCCCTGTGTGTGCATGCTCAAACACACCCGCCCACAGGGAATACACTCAGGGGCCTGGAGTCTCTTCCACAGCAGGTGTTCCACTAAATGCCATCTTGTACTCCCCCAGGGTTTCTGATACTCAGCGATGCTTAGTGCCATGGGTGGCCTCCCTCCGGGGCTGTGTTCTCCTCCCGCCTTCCACCGAGAAGGCTGGTTCCTTTCAGCCCCTTTACCCTTTCGCTGGCTTCGCACCAGCCCGTCACCGTCGGGTGGCAGAGCTTACCGTCTTCTGTTCTCAAGCCAAAGCCTGCAGAAGCACAGGCTCTTGCCAGAGGGCACACTGGCGGGTGGCCACAGACCTCCACTACCAGCCTGGTCTCCCGTTTTGTTTTTTTTTTTCTAGAAACTTCTCTGAGCCACCCTTCTGTTATCACCTACGTGATGGCCACGGGTGAAGTTGACCATCCAGGATCTTGACTCCTTGTGTCAGGCTCAGTACGGTGGCACACGCTTTTAGTCCCAGCACTGGAGAGGCAGAGACAAGTGGGTCTCTGTGAGTTCAAGACCAGCTTGCTCTACATAGAGAGTTGCAGGCTGGCCAGAGTTACACAGTGAGACCCTGTCTCAAAGGCAATATATATATATATTCCTAGCCACTACTGATGTGCAATTCTATGATTTTCTTCAACTCAAAAAAAAAAATTAAATTATACCTATTTTTGGGGGGGGGGATGGACATGTACCACAGAGTCCTTATGGAGGTCAGAGGACAACTTGGGGGAGTCAGTTCTCTCCTTCTACTTTGTGGGTTTCAGGGATCTAACTCAGGTCACCAGGCCTGGCAGCAAGCTCCTTTACCCCCTGAGCCATCTCACCAGCCCATCACCAATGTTTTAAGTTCTTTCTAACTTCACCCAGTAAATGAGGTGCCCGACACCTTTTAGCCATCCAGCCCCGCCGTGACCAGGCAAACCACAGCTTGGAATCAAAGCTGCTTTTGAGGGGACAAAAGGTGCCACCCAAGATGCACAGCTCAGCAGCGACCGTATGGACACATGAGGTGAGCCCCAGGGGTCAGGAGCCCAGCATCAACAATGAAAGACAGACCCGCCCGAGAGCCTCCCTGGGTACCAAGTGGACGCTTTACCCCACAACCCCTGAAGAAAGTTCCGTGTCAAGTTTGGGATTTTCAGGATTAATTATTTTGAAAGCCCATCTAACTTATGTGAGCAAGCTGGATCTCCCCTGGACAGGAAGGCCTCAGACAGTGAGCACACCCCTTAACCTTCCACAGCTACCCAGAGAGGATATGGCATATAACTAGAGACTCTTTGAGCAGGGCAAGAGTGATGAGGCTGAAGCCCCCATCAGCCTTTGCGCCCAGCTCTACCTGTAGGCTTCTTTGAGCAGGTCCACGGTCAGAGAGCAGGGCATGATTGGAAATGACGACACGTCAGGTACTACCCAAGGTTCATGTGTGTGTGTGTGTGTGTGTGTGTGTGTGTGTGTGTATGCATGTGTGTGTGTGATGTGTGTGATGTGAGTGTGTGTGTGATATGTGTGATGTGTGTGTGTGTTTGTGTGTGTGTGTGCGTGTGTGTGTGCGTGCTCTGCTCTATCAATCTCCACTTTATTCCTTTGAGACAGTGTCTCTCATTGAACCTGGACCAAGGTTGGCTGGACAACAAGGTCCGGTGATCCTCCCGTCTCCACTCCCCACAGTGCTGGAGTTATGGTTGCATATGTGGCTCTGCGTGGCTTTTGTGGGGTGGTAGGTGTCTGAGGTTTGTTCCTCATGCTCTCACAGGAAGCATTCTCACCCACTGAACCATCTCTCTAGCCCCGCAAGTCCTTTGCACAGCCACCATTTACTCTCCAGTCAAGTCCTACTATGATCCCCGCTTTCCATATGGAGAACCAGGATGCGGCTTGCCCTGAGCCACGGCTGTTAAGCTTCAGGGCTGGCCTTCAGAGTCCAACGATGTGTCTCTAGAGCGGTGGTTCTCAACCTGTGGGTCACAACCCCTCTGGGTGGTTGACTGACCCTCTCACAAGGGTCACATGTCAGATATTTATATTATGATTAATAGCAGCAACAAAACTACAGTTATGAAGTAGCCATGGAAATCATGTTATAATTGGGGGTCACTACAACATGAGGAACTATATTAAAAGGTTGCCGCACTGGAAAGATTGAGAACCACGGCTCCAGAGGCTCTGTGTTGGCCACCCACTATGCTGTACTGCCTATCGAGGTCAATGATTTTAATTAACCATGACACACTTGTATGAAACATTCATAGAGGGGACCAGAAGGGAGGCTGGGTCTCAGTTTCCTGTCCGGTCTGTTTTTTTTTTTTTTGATGAGGCTGGTCCCTTACTGTCTTCCTCAAAATCTCCTTTCTAGACAGTGTGGAGACACTGTGGACCTGCCCTGCCCTTTGTCCTGTAGCCTAGGGTGGCCTTAAGATTTTTAAATTATTAATTTAATTATTATTAAATTATTTAATTTATTTAAATTAAATTTATTTTAATTATTAATTTTTTATTTATTCTTTGACAATTACATACATGTATGAGATGTATCTTGATCATACATACCCACCCTCAACTGCCCCCTCCCACACTCCCAGACACCCACTATTCCGCCTCCCCACTCATGGCCTTTATTTTATTTTGTAACCCGCTGAATCTAGTTAATGCTGCCCACTGGAATGCTGACTGATAATGTCGGCTGACTTAACCTTACGCAGATCTTCCACAGGTACCCGTAGCTGCAGCAAGTTCATGAGGTCGATGGCTGCGCCGGACTATGGCCATGTGATGCTCAGCAGACAGCATTTCTTTTCATTGTTTGAGAAAGATTTAAAAAAACTGAAATTGCGCGTAAATGTGTGTCTGTGTGTGGGGATGTGGACATGCATGCAGGTGTCTGCGGGGGCCAGGAACAGGTGTTGGGTTCCCAGCAACTGGAACTGCAGTTTGGGGCAGCTGCGAGCTGCCTGGCCTGGTTGCTAGGAAATGAACTGCTCCGCACGAGCAGGACGTGCTCTTAACCACTGAGCCGTCTCTCCAGCTCCAAGAGGACAAATTCCACAGCACTCTTCCCCGTTTTCTGGCTCTTACACTTTGTCTGCTTCCTCTTGACCTGTTTTCCCTAAGCCTTGTAGGGATGATATATACACGCGCGTGTGTGTGTGTGTGTGTGTGTGTGTGTGTGTGTGTGTGCTCACGTGGGGGATGTCGCTATAAAACCACAGCCAGCAGAGGAATAATCCACCAGAGGCAAGAAGGCAGTTTGGTTCAACAAGACTCTGGTGTTGGTTCAAACTTTAAAAGTCTGACCTCGAGGAGTTTATTTTAGGCATATTTAAACACAGCATAATTTGGGGAAAAAAAGTTCCCTGATGATAACCAACTCAATCCCGTGTACCAAAGCTTAAGACATGACAACACCAAAACTCTGTAAAGTACAAGTGACATCTTCCATAAAGACAGGTTCTATAGATTAACTGAGGGCGCAGACTCAAGATAAGGGTCTGGGGGAAGGTAGTATAGATTGACGGTCTGGGAGGAGGATCTGGCGTGGCTTGGCCTCACAGAGAGCACAGAGGTCACCAGGCTATTAACCACATCTGCTCCCAGACGTGTGAGCGGAAAGCAGGTTATACACGTCTTCCTTTGAAGAGGCAACCCTGTGTGTTCGACATTCCTGGTTCTCCTAGTGCTTATCTGTGAGAGCACGACATGCCCCCTACAGGGACAGATGTCCCGTTTAGGGCTAAGCACTGGGCAGTCACCTATCCTCGGCACTTTCACGAGCAATCAGTTTTTGCAGTGTTGCTCACTGCAGAGAGAGGCTGGCTGCTCTGGCCGAGACTAAGCTATGGGTATAAACATAGAAATTTAAAAGGCAGTTTGGCAACATATCCACTCATCAAAACAACGGCAGAAAGCCCCCACTTCCCCCCACCCCAAGGGCCTATGACCTCCCAAACCCTGGGCTCTTGACCAGGTGTGCAATACCAGTATGAATTCTCTTCTAGGGAGCAGAACTCAGATCAAGTCACAAAGTGGTTGGTTACCCTGTAACCTCCATGCCATTATTACACCAGTGTCTGCTTGGCAGTGCCGTAGCATTTAGGGTCCAGTGGTCCAGCACTGGGGAAGACCACTGATGTCTTTTCTCCCCTGGCAGTCTGTGCAGCGCCTTCTGGCACTGTGAAAAATGGCCATTAGGGAGGAAGTTTTCAGTGAGTTCCAGCTTGATTTCCCTATGTTCTATAATCAAAGCGTGCTGTTTCCTCAGCAGCGGGGGTCTTACCAATATATGGTAGGTAATCAAGAGCAGTGGCGGGAGCTAGAAAGGTGGTTCAGTGGTTAAACGTTCTTGCTACTCCTCTAGGGCCAAGTTCATTTCCTAGCACCCACACCAGGCAGCTCACAGCCACCTGTAACTCCAGCTCCGGGGGATTTGATGTCCTCTTTTGGCCTCCACTGGCACCCACACATATGTGGTATGCATACACAGAGACATACATGCATACACATAATTTTTCATTTAAAAATAACAGTGACAATAGTCTGTGTTGTTTGGGATGAAAGGCTCTGGGGCCTTCCTGCTCAGTAAATTGGAGAGAGGTATCTTACGCTTGGCATTGAGACTTTCATTTAATAATCTGTGTCTTCTGGGGCAAACACTGTTCCCCCATTCAGGGTACCAGAGTTCAAACTGCTCTTTTAGCTTACAAAGTCGGTTTTTTTCACATATTTTTCACTCCTATCACCCCACTTTCACTTAAACCTTTAATCCCCACTATCCACCCCTTCACTGTCATATTGCATGTGTCCTTCTGTCCCCTCACCCTTTATGGCCTTGAACTCTCGATCTTCTTGTCTTAGCCCCTCTAGTCCTCAGACTCCAGGCGTGGACCAGTGTGTCTGAAGGGTCTAGGTTTCAACCAGGCATTTCCTCTACAAGGGGTAGCTCAGATACCCCAGAATTCCTGAGCCAGGCTTACTAATTGCAGATAAGAAAGAAAGCAGGGCAGGGGGAACTACTGTACACCCAACAGTCCGTCCATCTGAGAAGAGCGCC
Source organism: Peromyscus aztecus (assembly GCA_902168405.1). Classification (NCBI taxonomy): domain Eukaryota; kingdom Metazoa; phylum Chordata; class Mammalia; order Rodentia; family Cricetidae; genus Peromyscus; species Peromyscus aztecus. The sequence goes on along the minus strand of CABHPQ010171383.1, from coordinate 44,247 downwards.
GCCCCCCAGGAAAAGCAGCTGCGTTTATCTTCAGCACAGGCAGGGACTAGAGCACAGAGCACTGCGGCTGAAAGGCTGCACATTAGATCGAGCTGTTGGTGACTGGGAAGATTGTCACCATCTTCTGAGATGAAGTGGGAAAACCTTTCACTTTGCCATAACAAAATTTCATGGATCCAAGGCTTAAATAGTAAACATATGTCCTCATGGTTCTGGAGGTTCAAGGTCCAAATCAAGGTGCTGGCAGATTCCTCGCCTTGTCAAGGCCGCTTTCTTGTTCTCAAATTGTGTTAGATCTCACTACGTGCTAACGTGGTGGTGGTGAAAGGGATTGAGCTCTGCTGTCTATTCTCCTCAGGGCACTAATATCATCCAGAGGGTCCCACCCCGTGACCTAAGCACCTCCCAAAGGCCTCATCTCCAAATGCCATCACACTGGGGGATGGGAACTGTGAATTCAGGGAACAGCATTTAGTCTAGCACATAAGGGAATGATTATAAAGGGCAGTAGTTTCAAAAGACAGGCGCGGGAACTCCAGAGTTCTGCTCTGGGCATGGTGAATTTGGGGTGCTATCAGACACCAGGCAGTTGAGAAGATTGTTTTTATATGTAAGAGTTTGATGTTCAAAAGAGTCATATGGGCTGGAGACAGAAACAGATTTGAAACTCCCCGAGAGCAGTTTCTCAACAGAGGAACAGGGGCCATACTACTCATCTCGCAGGATTGTTCCACGTTTTGAATAAGAATACAAACCGTTTGATGGTATATGTATGCACACTAAGAGTGGAGAGCTAACTATTGAGAGTCAAAAGGCTGGGACAAGCATTGGGGAAATCACGAAACCATTCTTCTCCACGGCCTCCACAGGCCGTGTCCTTTCCACAGCCCTTTCCCTATGGATACAACAGCATCCCTGTCTCCACCACACCCCACCACAGGCGTCCTCATATGACCCTTCTGAAACACGCCGTATCACCTCACAGGGCAGTGACTGATGGAAACTTAAAGTATTCTCCATCCCAAGGGACTTTGCATAATAAGAGGCTAAGCAGTCTTAGTTTACGGAAGAACAGGAGAAAGAAGAAAGAGAAGGAGAGGGGGGAGTGGGAGGAGGGGGAAGAGGAAGAGGAAGAAGAGGAGGAAAGATGTATTTTCTCAATCAGCAGAAAAATAAATGGATTTTTGCTCAATTTTAAGTGTTTTTTTCCGTGCTCTTCTTGAATCTTTCTCACATATCAGTGGCAAGATTAAGACTTAGTCTATGCTGGGCATGGTGGCATACACCTTTAATCCCAGTGCTTGGAAGGCGGAAGCTTGGAAGGCAGAGGCAGGCATATCTCTATGAGTTCGAGGCCTGGTCTACATATCGCGTTCCAAGGACAGCCAGAGCTACACAGTGAGACCTCCATCTCCAAAATACCAACCAACCAAACAATGAAACAAACAAAAGATATATAGTATATTTGGGTATTTGAGTCACACGCATGTGTACACACATACACAGAGGTAGAAAAGCAATACGTAAACAATTGCCCTTCACGTCTATAGGTTCTCCATCCTTAAATTCAACTAGTTATAGATGAAAAAATATTTTTAACTAAAAAATTTATTTCATGTGTATGAGCATTTTGCCCGAATGTTTATATGTGTACCATGTGCATGTGTGTTACCTGAGGTGGGCAGAAGAGGGCATCAGATCCCCTGCAATTGGAAATACAGATAGTGAGTCCCTATGTGGGTGCTGGGAACCCAAAACAAGTGCTCTTAACCACCGAGCCATCTCTTCAGACCCTGGGAAATATTCTTTTTTTTTTCTTGTCATAATTTTTTATTGATTCTTTGGGAGTTTTCACATCATGCACCCTGATCCCACTCATCTCCTAGCCCATCCATATCTACCTACCTGCCTGTAACCCTCCCCCCTGAAGCTTTCCCCAAAGAAAACAAACAACAACAACAACAACCAAAAAAAAACAATAACAAAAACAAAAAACATCTCGCCGACCCCTCTGGGTGACAGGGCCTGCTCCTCTATGGATTGAAGCCCTCTCTTGTCCTGCTCACAGCTGCCTTGTCTCCAGCTCCTCCTTACTTATAGCATCTGCTCCTCCATCTTCCCACTGCTCCATCACATATTTGTTCGACATAGTGGCACTGGAAGCTGCAGTGTGTCACGTAGTATATACACCCTTTTGCCCAAACAGCTTTCCTTGCAAATGTTCATTGCAATGAGGCCTTGGTCTGGTTCAAGGCCTCTGGCTTTTGCTACGCCATCAGCACTGGACCCTCACTGGAGCTCCTCTCAGACATCCTGCTGTTGCCCTGAGTCATGGAGATCCCGTGACTACGACCCCACCGTACCGGTCCCTACATGAGCTCCAGCGGCTCATACGTGGGGTAGCTGTTGGGGTGGGCCAATTCAAGGCCCTGGATCTAGGCCTGCATGGTAGCTGAGTTGGTTAGCCCAGGTCTCTACCAGGCCTCCAAAGAGGGGTGGGACCAGCTCCGCTGAGCCCTTTCCAGGGTCTATGCCATTGTGTTATGGCCAGTGAGGGGCAGCGCCAGCTCTCCCACGTCCATGTCACTGCTGGTGAAAAATATTCACAATTGCAAAAATATATAATTGCCTCTGTGTTGAACTCATACAGACTTTCCCCTTGTGACCAGTCCCTAAGAAATGGGATAGAATGATTACTTTTCCAGTATTAGCTCTAGACATACGTTAAAGGGTCTGGGAAGACTGTGTAGTTTTTAAGCATTTTTTTATATAAGAATACATTATATAGGAGATCATTTACATGTAAGAGATGACCATTTTGGAATCTACATGGGTAGTCCTGAAACCATACCGTTAGATAATAAGGGATAACAATGTCATCCACTTTATTTATTTGATTAAGAAATAGATAATATCTAAATATATCGCACACATTCACATTCAAATGTGTTATATGTTGTGATTTGAATCTCGAACACTGGTCCCTAGCTGGTGGCACCGTCTGGGGAGGCTGTGGAACCTAGCTGGTGAAAATATGTCACTGGGTTAGGCATGGAGGAACACATTGCCTGGTTCCTTGGTGGCGAGAGCTTGTGGCGGAGGCTGCTCACACCACAGCAAAACAGGAAGCAGAGAGGGAGGCCCTGGCAGCGTGTCCCTCCATGCCTTCCTTCCCACGACAGACGGACACCCCAGACAGACACCTCAGAAACCATGAGACAAGATAAGTTCCTTCTTCACGTTGTTTCTCACGGGTATTTTGGCCACAGCAATACAGAAATAACTAACGTAGTGTGTATGTTATATCTTGTATATTTCACTTTTCATATTATATGTGGGTCTGTGAGAACGAAGAAGCCATCGTTTATCAATGTGAGCTGAGAAATCTCAAGCTAAAGGGAGGAGACACGGATGGTGGAATTCCAGGCATCATGGCTGTTGACCTAGTGAAATGTTGAGGCACCCAGCATTGTGAAACTCTGTCTCACGCGCTGTTACTTTCCCCTCTGTCCAGATGAGCCTATCAATGAATGGCCAAGTCCGAGTAGCTGCTTGGCCTCCTCTTGCACAACAAGAGAATCAGACCAAGGACAGGGTGTCAAGGGAACTGAGAAATGAAATATTCACTGTCACAGAAAGCTCCACCTACAGAAGAAAGATAGGGGTGTCCCTGGCTCCGCCCCCAAGAGGCCCGTAGAGACAAAATGGAAGCATGATGAGAGAAGACTCTGCTTAGCCTCAGTGAGCAGGGTGGACCCCCACATAATGTTCTTATCCATAACTGCAACTGTCAGTTAAAGAGGCCACTCGTTGGAAGTGAGGGGCCAGTAGGGTCAAAAGTTGACAATGACTGATTATCAATGGTTGTTAGCTCCAATCCGTCCACTGCCCCAGGTCAGGCCTTCATAATCCCACACTAATGCTACCACAATGGGTTTCTGAACTCTGTTCTCTGTCCATTCTCCAGATTAGCCTCCCGTCCTCCTCTGGGCTCCCGTATCACCCCATGTTCTAACAGCACTGTTCCACACTACATCAGGAAGTGGTATTCTGGGAGCACGTCCCAAATTCTGGTACCAGCAACTTTACGGGAGATGTCTGTCACACATCAGATCTGCCCCAGGAAGGAAGCACTCGGAGGCAGTAACCAGGAGCTTGGGCAAGCAGGCTAGCACAAAGAAATCAGCCACAGAAGTACCGCTTGTGCCACTTAGGCTATACTGAGGGACAGGTCTCATCCTCTGTGGCAAACGGCAGAGCCTGAGTCAAGCCTGGAACATCAGCCAACTTACTAAAATAGACACCGAAGACGAGCTCACTAGCAAACTGGATACCGGAGATGAAAGAACCAATGAGCTTAAAGTCAGAACAACAAGACCACACTACAAACAACCAGAAAGAAGCATGGCAGACAAGCCAGAACATCCAGGCAGCGCGAGGCAACATGAAATGGCCGAACATACACGTAAGTAAGACTCCATTAAGATAAAAAGACAGAGCATGGGTCAGAAGAAATGTTTGAGAGATGATGACCAACGACAACTTCCCCCCAAGTACCAGAAGACAACAAACAACAGAGCCATGAAGCCCGGAGAACTTGAATCAGGATTGTTTCTTTTTAATCACCCATATATCATGATCAAACTGCTGAAAACCAAGGGCCTCTGAGGCAACCACGGGGAAAAAGAAAGCCGACTTTCCCCTCATCAAGGCATCTGTGTGTGCCGTCAAGGAGCTGTCTTCAGGGGACAGAGTTGAAGAGGGATAAGGGGTGACCACGCATGTAAACCACACCTCCTCCAACATTCCTGTAGCTCTCTAAGTATTTAGATTGGTCCTCTAGTTGACACCAAGGAGTCCCTGTCACTTTGGCTTCATGTAGTGTAGGATGTATCAAGCTCAGTCACTGTCAAAAACCCACTTAGCACATAGGATCACACCCACACAATGCAGCTAATTCTCTGGGTGTAGAATCTACGTTGGTCCACAAGATCCAATAAAAAAAAAATTACCTTGTTTTGTCCGTGTACATGTGTGCACCTGTGTGTGGGGAGGCCAAAGGACAGCCTTAGGCATCATTCCTCAGATGCCACCCACCTTTTATCACTGGGGCCTGGAGCTTGCCAATTAGCCTTGGCTGGCTGGCTGGCCGGCCCACCCCGGGATCTACCTGTCTCTACGTCCCTAGGAAACCTGATGGCGCTACATGGGTGCTGGTTTTACACGGTCCGACTTGGGTCCCCGTGCTTGCCTGGTAAGAACTTCGCCAGCTGAGCCAGCTCCCCAGTTGAGCTTGTCGCTTTTACCACATCTGGAAACTTGACTGTTGTTTCTTCTAAGATTTTTTTTTTCTCTGCCTCTTTCTTCAGGGACTCAGTCACTGGCATACCCAGTTACTTGGAGAGGTCCCACGTTTTACCGATGATTTCTATTGCCATGTCTCTCCTGTATAGCTCGTCTTCTGTCACTTCCCATTCATTTCATGTTTCATCATAGGCATTGTAACACTTCCCTTAAAATTCTACGGGAGCCTCTTTAGAAGATGTTTTCCATCTCTCTGGGGGATGCTTAAGCATTCTTAGACTTCCTTGAATATAGGGAATATGGTTATAAGAACTTTTAATGTGCTGGTGATGTACCTTTCTGATGATCAGAACCATTTCCGGATCTTTTCCCATTGATTGAGTTTTGTCCCTTTTATAGTTTGTAGTTTCCTGCATCTTTGCATGCCTAGTTAAAAAAACGTAGGTGCCAGACCTTGTGAGTCTTTCCTTCGTTAGGTGTGAAGTGTAACTGTAATCTTGTAAACATGTCTCGGCTTTGTTCTAGCATGTTGCTGGGTTCATTAAAATATTTCAATTCTTTCTGGGGTTCAATAGTATGCCTTGGGAAGCGAAACCACCATTTTTTTTTTCTGGAGCTGTTTTGACCCCGCTGCTGCTTTTGTGGCCCTCTGCCCATGAGTTAGGAGGTCCTTCACTGGGTCTGGTGGGAACCTGACATTAGCTGCTTTTCCCAACACTGTCGCCGAATACCTAACAAGACTACCAAAAGTGGGCAGGGGTTATTTTTGGCTCACAGTTTGTGAAGGGCAGACAGTCCAACGCGGCAGGGGAGGGGTGGTGATAAGAGCGGGCAGTGGCTGCTCACATTGTGTCAGGCCGACAGTCCGGAAGTCAAGATAGGACAGGAAGTGAGGAGAAGCCATCAAACCTCTAGGTCTGCCCCAGGTGACTCACTTCCTTCCATCAAGTTCAACCTCCTCAGGACTCTATGACCTCCCAGCACAGCACCATCAGCTGGGTACCAAGTCTTCACACACAGGAGCCTATGGGGGAACGTTTCACATCCAAACCACAACAAATACCAGCTATTCTGGGTCCTCAACATTGTTCTCTTTGCTTTTGGGGAGGGGGAGCGCTTTCTCTGGATTCAGATTAGGACCCCATGTGCTGGTCAGTTCTTTGCTGAAGAGTTTGGAGAGCTGGGCGTGGTGGTACATACCTTTAATCTCAGCATAGAAGAGGCAGAGGCAGGTGAATCTCTGTGAGCTCAGAGCCAGTCTGTTCTATATAGTGAGCTCCAGGCCAGCCAGGGCTATAGAGTGGGACCCTGCCCCCCACCAAGCAAAACAAAACAAAAGTTCGGAGGGCCTTCTGCTAATTCTGGAATTCTCTTTCTACCCTGTGCATTCTGGGTGCCTTGATGTCCTTGGACTTCCTGCTCTGTCTCCACAACTCAGGGCAACCATGAGTCTCCCTGGGTTCCCTTCTCTGCACTTCAGCTAGAAATGCTAGATTTCCCTCGCTGGTCTATCCTCTCCCAGGTTCACTGTCAGGCATGGTTTGAAATCCTGTCTTAAAAATCACTGTCTCTCAGGTTTGCTTTAGGCTTCCATGCTCTTAGGGAACAAGGTAAGTCTTGCCTCTGACATTCACCTTGGCTGGAGCCAGCAGATCCTGAAACCCACCCAAATAAATAAGCACACACACCCCTAACACGGGAAGCTCTATTGCCGGAACCTTCTTCTGGTCTCTAATGCTTGTTTGCAGAAGACTCAAACCACGTTCTAGCTCTTGAAAGCAGAAACTTTCGGCAGGAAACTAAGCGCCCTCACCATGTGTGATGGAATAAGCAGGGAGCTGGAGCTTGGGCCTCCAGAAAACCCCACCAGGAACAAAGCCACCTAAACTGGCCTGCCCAAGGTTGCTAAGGCTCTTTCTGCTATAGTAAGAAATCTGGGGACCTGTGAGGTCACTGTCCACTTTACCAGCAAGCTACAATCTCTATAGTCTGGAGACGAGGAAGTCCCAGCCTTGCTGGCCCACGAGCCTCTAAACTCCTGTGCTGGCTAGTCTTACGTCAACTCGACACACAAACTAGAGTTCTCTAAAGGGAGGGAACCTCAACGGGGAAAATGCCTCCAAAAGATCCACCTGTAAGGCATTTTCCTAATTAGCAATTGAGGAGGGGGGAGTGTGGTGGTATTGTGTTCCCCAAAATATTGTGTACCCTAATAAACTTATCTGGGGTCAGAGAACAGAAAAGCCACCAGATGATACTTAGGCTAGAAAATGTTGGCACTCACGCCTTTAATCCTAGCATTCCAGAGGCAGAAATCCATCTGGGATCTCTGTGAGTTCAAGGCCACATTGGATACAGCCAAGCATGGTGATTCACGCCTTTAATCCCAGAAAGCGAGCCTTTAATCCCAGGAAGTGATGGCAGATAGCAGAAAGGTATATAAAGCGTGAAGACCAGGAACTAGAAGCTTTTAGCTGGTTAAGCTTCAGGCTTTCGAGCAGCAGTTCAGCTGAGAGCCATTGGGATGAGGGCATAGAAGCTTCCAGTCTGAGGAAATAGAATCAGCTGAGAAACTGGCATGGTGAGGAAGCTGTGGCTTGTTCTGTCTCTCTGATTTTCCAGCATTCACCCCAATACCTGCCTCGGTTTTGATTTTATTAATAAGAACATTTAAGATTCATGCTACAGGGAAGGGCCCAGCCTGTAGTGGGAGGTGCCATCCCTGGGCTGGTGGTCCTGGGTTCCATAAGAAAGCAATCTGAGCAACCCAGGGGAAACAAGGCAGTAAATAAGCAGCACCCCTCCATAGCCTCTGCATTAGCTCCTGCCTCCGGGTTCCTGTCTTGTTTGAGTTCCTGTGATTAGTGATCTGGAAGTGTAAGCTGAATAAACCCTTTCCTCCCCAAGTTGCTTTCAATCATGGTGTTTCATCTCAGCAATAGAAACCCTAACTAAGACAACTCCCATGAAGTGAAGGGCTAGACTTAAGGACATGGAGTCTAGAGGTTTCTCATTCCAGGACTCTCTCCCCATACCCATCAGTCATGTGACTATTGTAGCCCAGGAAGGAGATATAGCTAGCCTCTGCCTCACTCTGCTTCAAGAGTGTATCTCCTTGGGGAGATCATGTTTGCCTCCAGACCCAGCACCCTTAGGGCACGATGTACCCCTTTTCTATAGTCATCTGCTTTCAGGTCCTTGGCCCTCTCTGCCTGCTGAGAGTGGTCAGATCTAGCTGGGACACTTCCCACTCCTTCTAAGGAGTGCTGTGTCTTACAGGTAACATCTGGTGGTACTCAACGCCTTGCTCAGAGACTTCAATATTGCTTGGCTCAACCAAAAAATAAATTGGAAAAGAAAATTGAACATTGCATCAATTTGGAGCAAGTTTATAAATTCTGCAGCTAAGCAATACCAATAGAAAATGATAGATCGCCACAGCGCAGGGCGTCCCTGCAGTGATGTATAGTCACATTAGCTGAAATACCGTATTACATGATTCTGCTTTATTACCCGTGCTGGTGGCAGACAGAAAAACAGATTACACTTGAGTTCAAATCGATAGGAACTTTATTTACTGGCCTTTTAAAAACATATTTCTGCACTTTATAAAAACATACGGTAGATGCTATTGATAGAGCTTGTCTACTTGTTAAAAAGCAATTTGCCCAGAGCGAGGCTTTTAAGCTGTAATTTACGGCATTACTTTTTGCCTCCCTCTTTTCAGGGTTCTGTTCATCTGGCTGCGCTTTGACGACTTCCTTAGACTTCTCTTGCCTTTAATATTCTTCCCCACTTACTATCTCCCTAAACTCCAAGCTTCCCTTGGTCTTCGAGCAAAATGGAGACCCAGGTAGCATCTTTTCCCGATGGAGGCTGAGATGTGCCTCCCAGAGTCTGCCTCCCTCCTAGTCCTCAGCTCATCCATGATGGCTCTGGACTTTGAGGAGACTCCTGTGGCTTTAGATAGCCCCCTTAGGACACTCTGACCCTTGAACCCTGATTCCAGTGGCCCCGTGTGGTGGGAGCGTTATCCTTATTTTATAGCTGTATAGATTTTGACTCCAAGAGCTCAAACTTAGATCTTCTGAATCCAAATCAAATCAAGGTCTCTTTGAGGTTTAAGAGGTGCCTGGCAGGGGGCAAGGCACGATGGGGACATTGAAGGTGGCTGACAAATGAACTGGGCCATCCACCAGCTGTAACTGACCCAGCTGGGGAAGGCAAGCAGATGTATTATGGGAAGTTCTTGTCATTGCATTGGTAACGCCCCACAGAGTTGTTTGAAGAGGAAAAGGTGCAGGCGGTCACAAGCCTGGTGGCCTTCCTGGGGAAAATGAGAGAAGTACTGTTATTTAAATGTGTCTGCAAAATTCACATGTTAGGGGAGAGATAGCTGAGTTAATAAAGTACTGGCCTTGTAAGTGGGAGGAGTTTGATCTCTAGAACTGATATTAAAAAAAAACTGGTTGGTGAGATGGTTCAGTGGGTCAAAGCACTTGCGGTCATGCCTAATGATCTTGGGTTTGGTTCCTGAAAATCACACAGCGGAAGGAGAGAACAGAATTGTCGTCCTCTGATGCACACTATGATACATGCACCCTCACCCCCGTCTCTCTCACACACATACTAAAGCATATCTATATTAGTAGGAAAAGACTAGGAGGGCCCCTGAGGAACAGCTGAGACTATCTGCTGGCCTCCACACACCTGCACACATACGAGCACACATGCACAAACGCGTACATACAGATGTGTTTGCATGTTGGACATTCAACTTCCAGATGTGTACATTAAGGGAGTTTGGGGGTTAGATGCCTGGGAGGTATTTAGGGCTGGATAAGGTCACAAGGATGGGTCCACTGTGGTGGCATTAGTGGCTTTACATGAAAAGGAAGACATGCTTGAGATGGAACACCAAATCTGTCGTACCATGTGGTACCCTACTCCATGTTGTGATGAAGCCTGAAGGCCTTCTCCAAATTCCTGTGCCATGCCATTGGGTGTCCCAGACTTTAAACAGTGATCCCCAAACCCTCTGTTCTTTGTATCTAGTCTTGGGGTATTTTATTATAGCAACAGAAAATGGACCGATGCTCATAGCTAGCCTTGGGTTGTTTCTGCCCCTGCCTCAAGAGTCCCTGCTCTCTGCATAGTGTGTCTAGTCCAGGATCTCACCTAGATAGGTCACACTGTCTTTTATCTCTGTCATTGTCTTTGTTGCTGCTGGGTGAGGGACAGACATTTTGATGGCCAACTAGAGTGGGTCAATGCCTGATAAGTTGCCAAGGCTTGAAGATGGTTCATGTGAATGTGTTGGGAGCTAAGAGAACTTTTAAGAGGTAGGGGTCTAATGAAACGCCACTCTGTCATTTGGGGCTCTACCCTCTGACAAGATTAAGGTGGTTCTTGTTCCCATGACAGCAAGTAGTTTTAACCCCAGAAATGGCTCAGATTCGTATTCATCATGTGATCTTGTTCCACCCACTCCTACCATCCACCATGTTCCAAAGAAGCTAAGGTGGCCCTGACTAGAGGTCACAGATGGCACCCCTGACCTTGGACTTTTAGTCTCCACATGGAGCTATATAAACCTCCTTCATTTATACATTACGCACCATACATCACCCGGTCTTGTTAAAGCAACAGAAAACGAATGAGTGTAGAGACTTGCTGGAAAGACTGAGTGGCATAACTCACGTAAAGTTCTCAGCACTCAACAAATAAAAGTTCCCTTTATTAGCCAGAGTCAAACAAGGATGGCATGCACATCCCAGAGCCAGAGGGGACCTGTTTTCAGTATGATGGTGATTCCACTCACCTCTGAGTGGAACACTGTGTGTGAAGAGATATTACTCTGTTGCTACTTCCAACAGGTGCATGCTCTGTGTGTATGTGTTTGGTGTGTGTGTGGGGGGCGCTCTGTGTTGGAGGCAGTTGGGCAGTTATTAAACAAAGAATGCTGCTGTGATTTGAGATGAAGACACATGAAAAGATGGCACTTTCTGGAATAGGTGGGAGGGACTTGAAAGAACCAAGGGAAAGGAAGATTTTTCAGGCAGGGCACAGAGGCTAGGAAAGGCTGAAGACCATGGAGGCAAAAGTTCACACTGGAAGATGCAGAAAGAGTGAGCAGGAGCCGTTTGGGAGAATATAGAGAAAGAATAGAATCAAGTCCTGTCACGGGAAGGCTGGGGACAAGTGAGAAAGGCCTTTAAAGGAGAAAGGAAAGCACCTTGGGTTTGGGGGAGTTCAAGCTGAGGGGGAGCGCTGGCCTTTGGTAGGGGTTCCCTCCCCGCATCCAAACAGGCATGAGCTAAGCAAGTCTTGCCCACAGGCTCCTCTCCGATGATCAACACTCTCCTGCATTCTTACTTGTGACATGCACAGGCTCCTGCCTAATAGCCGGTGCATCCCGCCATCCCACCCAGAAAGGAGAATACACGTCCTGACAGTATAATAGGCTCGGTAGAGAAGGCCGTACTGTCACTGCGGCGGTGACAGCGGGCTCCAAGCCCTGCCAGGTAGCTTTAGCAACTTTCTCGTCTTCCTTGTCTTACTAATTAGGAGAGTCTATCCCACTGACTTGGGCTCGGAATCTCAGAGAACAGTTCAACCTTCACAACTGTGCCTAACTGGCTACCAGAACCAGGTATATTTAATATTCATTTTTAAAGAGGCCAAATGCTTGAAACCCATATGTGGTCCCTGTCTGTACAGGGGCCAGCAGAAATGCTGCTGATGACAGAGGGTGACATCTAAGTGGCTCTTCAGTTGCCTCCAAACTTGCAGACTCTTCAGCCCTCGGGTCCTGCTGTATCTCCCCCATGCTCTCCTCTGGCTCCCTTCTGCAACTCAAGGACATGCGTCCAGGGCACGGGAAGCCCCTTTCACCTCAACGTAAATATTTGCGATCACTGGAACCAATGGTGGAGATCCCCCCCTCCCTGCTCCTCGCAGCCCTCCATAAATAGAATACAGTCATCAGAGCTTAAGCCGCCCAAGATGAAATAATTGCTTAACAACCATATAAGACGAAATGATTCAACAAATGACAATGGTGCCCCTCGATATAAGGAACAGGTGCATTCAGTGTACCATATTATAATGTGTTAATGCAGGATTGACAGCACAGTAAAAGGCAGCTCCTCAGCCTATAATTCCAAACCAAATTCGAGGCTGTCCACAGAACTCAAATCCTAGCAGGCTGTAAAATTAGAGGTAACACCGCACAAGGTTCAGGACGACTCATTAGCAGGTTGGCAGAGTGTTTCAGGAGCAAATTTGTCTGTTGAAGGGAACTAATTTTGTGCCATCTTTGGCTCGGTATTTTTTTTTTTAATTTGATTTTATTAAGTGTGCAGATACAATCGTCCCTAGAGAGGAACAGAGGAGTTTTAGGATCTGACCATTGTGGCCCCTGGGGCACAGCAAGGACTCAGTGGGGTGAGTGATTGGGTGGGTGTGTTAAGGGGTGAGGCAAAACGTAGAGGCAATAGTGCCTTTTTGTCTGTCCGTCCGTCTGTCTGTCTGTCTGTTTGTTGTACAGTTTCACTCTGCAGCACTTGCTAGCCTAGAACTCACTTTGTAGACGAGGCTGGCTTCAAACTTACACAGATTTGTCTACCTCTGACTCTCCAAGTACTAGGATTAAGGGCACATATCACCATGCCCAGTGAAAGCGACAAATAGTAATTCAGTCAGGCCTATTGTTTGAAAGATTGTTTTCTTTATGAATGAATGTTTCTTTATGTTTCATTTATGTATAAATGTTTTTTTGCCAGTAGGCATGTATGTGCCATGAGTGTGCCTGTAAGAGCCCCTAGAACTGGGGTTTATAGATAGTTATGAGCCATCATGTGGGTGGTAGGAATTGAACCCGGGTCCTCTGCAAGAGCAGCAAGTGTTCTTAACTGCAGAAATCCCTCCCTAGACCCGACTCCAGTTAGTCTTAACATTTAAGAGCATTGGGACTCCCTACTGGCTCCTTAGGTTGTTTTCACATCGTCAGAAAGGGTTTGATCAAGGATATAATTAAGGGTAATTGTGGCAAGCATCCTTCTAGGTTCAAGCTTTCTGAGCCTCTAATTGATCATCGTATATAATCCCGGCCTTATGCGGGTGTCCCTGTTATGTTGAGGGTCCTTGGGACTGGTGTTAATCAAGTATGGTTAGATACGACAACGAGGAAGTGACAGGCCTGAAGGAAGGACCTCACTCTCACAGAGCCCTGGCAGTGTGTCTTGCTACCCAGGGCCACATGGGGAAGCACCAGAGTAGGTCGGGAAGTGAGGGCAAAGCATGCATGGGACTCTGGATTGCAGTTTCCGGGGGAGGCGGCAGGTGAGGCGAGGCAGGCTTGGGGCTGGCTGGTGTGAATAATTCAGCAGGTTCCGTGTGTGCCGGTGGAGTCCCGGTCAGAGGTACTGGCCCTGGAGTACTCAAGGCAGACAGCTAATGAATGGCCTGCAGCAGTAGAGCTTGCTAAAGAATTGGTCGTGGTGTACATGACAAGTGTCCAAATGGTGTTTATTAATTTTCTCTGAGAATTAGGTTCCCCTGGGGGGACAGTCTTTTCAGAGTCAACGAGGCCCCAAAATATCAAAGCATTTTTCTTAGTTAGGGTTTCTATTGCTGTGAAGAGACACCATGACCATGGCAACTCTTACAAAGGAAAACATTTAATTGGAATGGCTTATGGTTTCAGAGGTTCAGTCCATTATCATCATGGTGGGGAGCATGGCAGTGTGCAGGCAGATATGGCTCTGGCTACATCTTGATCAGAAGGCAACAGGAAGTGATCTGAGACACTGGGCGCTATCTTGAGCATAGGAAACCTCAAAGCCCAGCCCCATGTGACACACTTCCTCCAACCTACTTCAACAAGACCACACCTTCCATTAGTGCCACTCTCTTTGGGGGCCATTTGCTTTCAAACCACCACATGGGGTTGGTATATATGTATTTCAGCAGATGAGGAAGTCAACAAAAAGGAATGTTGATCACCTCGGTCTCTTCCTCCTCCTCCTTTTTTTGTTACTCCTCTAGGATAAGGGGAGCCCATGGGAATGACATCAGCCACATTCAGAGCTCGTGTTCTTACTAGCTTAACACTTTCTGGAACCATCCCCACAGACATACCCAGAAGTGTACCTAACCAATTCTATTAGGTGATTCGAAATTCATTAAAGGTGACAGTAGCAATTTACCAACACACTTAGGAAGTGGGAATTGACAAGTTCAAGGCCCTCTGTGTAACAAGGCCTTGCCAAGTGGCCACCTCTGATCACCAGAACAGATGTGAGCCCTTCTTCAGAGCTTGCCCTTGGTGTCCGGGTCAGCCGGGAATTTGCAGCTTAGTCCAAATCTACACCAGGTGCTAAAAATACAAGGGGTAGTTGTTCTGGGGTAGTTATTTGGGAGATTGCTTCTGGAGATGATGCAAAGTCTGAGGCATGAAGAGAGGCCATTCCAAATCAGCAGCAACTGGAAGCAGTTTCCATCCTCAGGCTGGGGTAGTTGAGTGAGGATGAGGAATTCCAGATTCCCCAAGCCCAGGTATCCTGGGGAAAGTGTGAACCCTGACTGAGGAGCCAGGCGGCATTGGCTGAGGGCAAGATCATTGTCTGGGGCCAACAGGGAGAAATGGAAACATCCCAGCTTCCTCCCTCTGCCCTTTAGTTTTGATTGGACACCGTTGGATGACCCAGCCCAGACTAACTCGAGTTGCCACAGGAGGTTCTGGGAACGCAGTTTGCAAATGTCGGTCACTGTTCCCCTCCACAGAGCAGCAGAGCAGGAAGAGGGAAGGGTGGCCACGTACTTTTCAGAAAGAACAAAAGAACCACTATTCCAGCGACTTTAAAAACCAGTTGCAGTCAGTCACTCATGGTGGCACACGCCTTTAATCTCAGCACTCAGGAGGCAGAGGCAATTGGATCTCTGTGAGTTCGAGGCCGGACTGGTCTACAGAGTGAGTTCCAGGACATCCAGAGCTACATAGTGAGACTCTGTCTCAAAAAGAAAAAAAAAAAATCAGTTGCCACCACCAAGAAGTAGCATTTGACATATTGTATTTTGTGAGGAAACAGGCACATAGGAAGCTACTTGTTCCCTTCTCACTGAGAGGGAGGGTGAGGAGATTTTGATGGCTGTAGCTTTCATCAGCCATCAGTGCTCGGGTCCCAGAGATAATTGCATTGCTGCCACAGATGTGGGCTGAATCAGGCAGCTTGGTTCTCCGCTGTGTGTGCCTCTCTGTCCTCTCCCAGCAGCAAGGGACGGTATGGTGAGGATGCCCGGGTGGCAGGCCCGTCCCTGTTTAAATTGGCTATGTGTGGGGATTTGTACTTGACCTCACCTCTGTAGCACACCATTTTCTCTCCTGTAACCTGAGGAACTGGCACCTGATTGGTCCACCGTTGTTTCCACTTCTGTTTTTGTTTAGGTTTTTTTCCTTCTCTTAAAATTTTTTTTTAATTACCCTTCGATGATTTCATAATGTACATTGGCCATTCTGGTGATTATAACCCCTCCCTCCAGCCTCCCTCCAACCTCTACTACCCGCTACAAGAGTCCCCTTCCCACACTCATTGTTATCACTGTGATTGCTGTTGTTGTTTGAGATCCATTGAGTTTAACCAGGATCGACTGTGTGACCGCAGGTTTGGAACGATGATCCGCTGGAGCCCGGTGGGCTCCTCAGTGGGTACGCAACTAATGACAGTGACTACCTGCCCCCCAGAATCCATCAGTAACTAGCAGTTCCGCTGGGAGGGGTAGAGCCTGCAAGCTCCGCCCTGCTGCATGATTGACTGACGGCAGGCCCAGTCTTATGTAAGCCCACTGCAGGCACCACAGCTGCTGTGAGGTCAGGACTGAATTGGCTGTGCCAGCCCAGGAGACATTTCACTGTTTCTATGGTGCTTCTCGGAAGGTTAAATTTCGTCTTTGGCATTTAATGAATCACACAGGCACAACCCGCTTATCATGTGTCTCTTTTGTGCCAGGGCTCGGGGCTTAGAAATATGAGAGTGACTTGGGTACAGTCCCTGCTGGTGATTCAGGGATCCCAGATCAGATACATTGTGACTTGAGTTTGAGGGCAAAAGCTCCAGCTCTGTAGACTAGCCTCAGCCACCTGTCCCAATGTCCCCAGTAAAAGAGATGAGCTGCAGTGACGGGTGGGCAAGGAGCTTTGACCAAGGTGCCCACATTGGAAAGGACAGATAAAGGGTCTCCAGGAACACAGACTTTGGGACGTCGTCCTAGGGAAACGGAGGGAAGGAGAGGACTGGTGTCCACCTCTCTACTACCTGAGCTCTGGTTCTGCTAGGGCTTTTCGGGGAATCACAATGGATTCTTTCCCCCTGCTTTAGGGAGCAGTGTCTGGTCCATCCTATGGGTGTGATCTCATCATGGGAGATCGGTTCTGTGAGGCTTGTTGTTGTCTGGGGGTGATATTTGATACCTTGTCGCAAGGATGTTTGTCTATTAGTCCAGTCATTCCTGGGACCCAAGGGAACTCTCTGCAGCAGAGTGAATCAGGAGCAAGGGAGTTATGTGGCTCCGTGGGTAGAAGGATTGCCCAGCATGCACAGAGCCCTGAGTTCAACCCACAGCACCACATGAAGACACACAACACAAAAGCAAAACACTCGGGCATGTGGTGCATGCCTTAATCCCAGTATTCAGGCGGCAGAGGCAGGAGAATCAGGAAGTTCATGGCCATCTCCAGCTACATAGCGAGGCCAGCTTGGGGATACATGAGACCATGACTCAAAAAAAAAAAAGAAACAAAACTAGACCAGTGCGGGTCTGTATAGAGTTAGTTAGGCCTATGCCCGGTATCCTCTTTCTTTCTTTCTTTCTTTTTTTTCTTTCTTTTTTTTTTTTTTTTTTGGTTTTTCGCGATAGGGTTTTTCTGTGTAGCTTTGCGCCTTTCCTGGATCTTGCTCTGTAGACCAGGCTGGCCTCGAACTCACAAAGATCCGCCTGCCTCTGCCTCCCCGGTGCTGGGATTAAAGGCATGTGCCACCACTGCCCAGCCCGGTATCCTCTTTCAACATCACAATAAAATACGTTGAGGATCCTTCCAGAGGTATATGCTTCCATCACGTGGACTTAGATAAGTTACTTATATTTGTGTGTCTGGCTTTTTATCCATCATTTGAAAATGTCTTCCTACCTGCCTGTCTTATTGACTATACGTAGACTCTGAGACAGGAAGACTATGCCAGAGCATGAATTGAAGCAGGAATTGTCTATATA
Organism: Peromyscus aztecus; assembly: GCA_902168405.1. Taxonomy (NCBI): domain Eukaryota; kingdom Metazoa; phylum Chordata; class Mammalia; order Rodentia; family Cricetidae; genus Peromyscus; species Peromyscus aztecus. The sequence continues at coordinate 26,673 of CABHPQ010171383.1, read as the reverse complement.
CAAAAGCTTGTCTCCTTCCTTCCTTCCTTCCTTCCTTCCTTCCTCTCTTCCTTCCTTCCTTCCTTCCCTCTTCCTTCTTTCCTTCCTCTCTTCCTTCTTTCCTTCCTTCTTTCTTTTTATTTCCACAAAAGAGATGGAGGTACCTAGGCAAGCTCTCAGCTCTCGTTCCTCTCCATTGTCTTGTCATCAGAAACCAGGCTGGCATCATCCCGGCTGCCCTCCGGGCTCTAGGCTCTGTCTGTCCACAGGGTCTTCATTACAGGAAGTGCAGCTAAAGAGCAGGGGCGTTTTGGAAAGGAGGGATCAGTCCCCCTTATGTCCAACACCCTCCAAGCTCTGTCCTATAATTTCTATACCTCGTCTTTGATGACTTCAGGCACTCCCATCAGCAGATCCCAGGTCAGCCAGGATTCTATCCCAGGTCAGCCAGGATTAAAGTACTCAAGGGAGGAGCTTGGAAGAGAAGATGCCTAGAGACCAGGACCCAGGCCTAACAGAGGGAAGTCCTCTACTCTCTGTGTGGGATGACTCACAGGCTTCACAGGCTCACTAACTTGGCGCATCAGGTAAACTGATGCAAAAAAAAGTGTGAAAGTGTGACCCAGACACAGGAGCCTCCTGCAGCCACACCAGAACAGCTCCTCCTGGGAGTTCCCCCGAGCATCTGGCCCCTCGCAATGAGTCCACACTGGGCTGACCCGCAGAGTGTTAAGTAGAGGCCCCCCACATACCAATTACAAGACTGTAATCCTACACCCCCGAATCTGAGATCCTGAGGACTCCACCCTCCACAGACGCCACCCTCAAGCCCGGCTCCCTCTCTGGAGCTAACGCACCTGTCTTCCATTTACCTGCAAACATCCAGCCTGAAGCAGCAGGTGCCTCAAGTTCCCTGTGTCAGCCAGGTTAGTGTGGAGGATGTAGGAATGGCTGGATCTATTGGCTGCCTGCCTGCCTGCCAGCCTGGCCAGTGCCGCTGAGAAGGTAACAGTCCCGTGTGTTGACTGATGTGATGTGTGGGTGTGAAGTCATCTCCCTCTCCAGTGGGGCAGAGGACTGATCTCTCTCAGCGCTGCTGGGTCTCCAGGTGCCGCCTCCCTCCTGCTGCTGCTCTGACTCTTATTGTCAAACACTGCAGGTGTCCCGTAGGCAATGTTTATGTAATCTGCAAGCTCCGGGGCTCGCTGTATCAAGCAGCTGTGGTAGATGTCTTATGTAGAAAGCCCCTGTTACCCACACAGTTGTCCTGGCAGGTTTTGTGGGTATCAGGCCAGTGAGGTGAGTCACCCACAGGTGTACCGGGCTTGCACCTAGCTGACCTGTGGGCCTCCTGACTGTGCTGGGCCTGCCCACGTTACATGCTACACATGACCAAAACACCGAACTCAGGCTTCCAGGATATCTCACCTTCTCTCTCCTCCGCCTCCCCCTCCCCCTCCCCGCCCCGGTGTATTTTCTAATAGATTGGCTATGGGACTCTACTATGTGCCTCCCTGGCTCTTGACTGCAGTACCCAAGAATGACATAGTAATTGGCCACACTCTCTAATTGAGAACATCTAAGCTGACCCCTCATAAGCATTCAAGTCTCAGGGACCTATTTGTCTACTTAGAGGGTACGGAGGACCCGGGCCTGATATAAAAAAGTGTGAAAGTGTGACCTAGAGATGGGAGCCTTGTGCAAGGGCACCAGTGCAGCTCCTTCTCAGAATTCTCCTAAGCATCTGGTCTCTCCACATCCAAGCTGACCTGCAGGGTGTTAAGTAGAGGGTTTGATTCATAGCGATGTGACAATATCACCTTGGTTATGCACCAATAATCTCTTCCAAGTCAGGTGACCTCACCCAGATGGCCATGCACAGGAAAGCTTAGCCAGTTGGGATGAATGGCTAGGGAACCTTGTGCCCAAGGCTGGAAGGGCTGAGTACAAGGGAGTGTTCTCACTGCTTAGCTATTTAGGGACTGTTTCTGCCTCACTAGGAAAGCTGGTTTGGAAGTGGCATCTCAAACATGAAGTCCACTTGATGAGTTTATAAGGGCGGAGTAGATCCCTGAGACTCAGGCCATAGTTCAGAGAGTGAATGGGTGTAGAGAGCCTCTTTGTCCCAGTAATCAGGCTTGTGATTCATGTTTAGATCCTTATCTGGACCTAGGGAAGGAGGCATGGTGATTATTCTCATTTTAGACACAAACAGCCAAGGCCCAGAGATATCAAATAACTAGCTCAAGGTCACCCAGACTCAAAGGGAAAGGTTTCCGTCAAACCCCAGTCTTTCTTTCCATATTTAACTCTCCTAGTTTGGGTTTTGCTCAAGGAAGCTGATGAGATCTTTATTAGCCAGGGTTCTTTAGAGTAACAGCTTAGAGAATGAATCTCTGTATATAAAAAGGAGATTGATTAGAATGGCTTATAGGCTGTGGTCCTGCTAATCCAGCAATGGCTGACTATGAACAGAAGGTCCAAGAATACAATAGTTGTTCAGTCCACAAGGCTGGATGTCTCAGCTGATCTTTAGCATATGCTGGAATCCCGAAGAAGTAGACTCCAATGCCAGTGAAGGGATAGACTTGCTAGCAAGGGGAGAGCCAGCATGCAAAAAGCAAAAGCTTCGTTCTTCCATGTCCTTTCTGTAGGCTGCCGGCAGAAGGCAAGGCCCAGATTACAGGTGGATCTTCTCACTTCAGATTAAGCAAAAATTCCTCACAGGTATGGCCCCTCCATTTTGGGGTTTTAGTTAATTCCAGGTGTAGTCAAAGTGACAACCAAGAATAGCCATTGCAGGATCCCAGCAGCCCATCTGAAAAATAGGTTTGTCTGAGGGGGAAAGAAATTCTTCCTCACTTTCTTTCCTTTTTAATTGTCTACTTCAAGGGTTGTTTGTTACATAGCTCAAGCATTGTAAACATCCACCACCCAGAAAGAAGCCTGCTTGCACGCTGGAGTACAGACAGGGCACGGTACCTCTGTCATCATGGAAGAACCCCTTTCTTCAGTTTCTGGCTTCTCAAGTGTCCCCAGATACTCTCATGCCAGCCTTCTTCTGGAGTGGGGACCAGCCTGAGGACAGAGGAGTAAGCTGGGTACTGGACACTGGATACTGCTCACGTAACCATGACGTCAAGGACTGATAATGCAGGAAGTCCTACAACAAGTCCTCTGCCCAATAGGAAGCTTGCCGAGGGGGCCAAGAAGGTGTGGGGAAGAAGAGCTGAACTGATAACAGAAGAGGCAGGTGTGAATTGTTGACATCTGAGCTGAACCTTCAAGACCTAGGAGAGCCAGTTAAGAAAGGCCAGAAAGAGCGGGCAGGTGGAGGAGAGAGAGAATGCAAAGGCAAGATCTAGGGAGGTGGGACGGATCCCAAGGCAGAGCCCCAAACTGCGGGGGGTTTCAGATGGGTGCAAATGGAAATGCTGGGAATCAAACAGGGTGGGCTGGACCGGGCCGGCTTTCAAGAGCCTTGGGTGATCAGATTAGAGACCTGGCCCCCTGTAACTTCCAGCCTCTGCTCTCACAGATGACAGAGCAGGGGCCTGAGGATTTTATTATCAACAGAAAGTGACAAAATGTGGGCCGGGGAAGGGAGACAGCTCAGTAGGTACAGTGCTTGCTTCACAAAAGCAAGGGCATGAGCTTGCATCCTCAGCACCCAAATAAAGCGGGATGTCATCCTATAAGCGTCTGTAGTCCCATCATGTTCCTGCAGAAGACGGAGATGGGGACCAGAGAACCCCCGGAAGCCTGGGGGCCGGCTAGCCTGCTGTGTGCAGTGGGTGTGAGGCTTTGTCTCATGTAAGTGGAAAGCGAAGGCTGATGCCTGAGTCTGTCCTCTGACCTCCACACATACGCGCCATGACCTGAACACGTGCACAAGCATGTGCCCACACATGGAAAATGTCAACATTTTGTACACAATATCCTCCTTTATTAAAAAACAAAAATACACCTGACAACTGGGTGTGGCCCTGCATGCTTGTAATCCTGGCACTCAGAAGGCTGAGACAAGAGAATCATCACAATTTCAAGGTCAGCTTGAGACTCTGTCTCAAAAACAGAAAAACAAAAACCAACAACAAAAACTTGGGTCCTATTGAAGATCAGTACCTCATGCAACTAACTCATGGCTGCCCAGAGAAGGAGGGGAGTTTGGTTCCGTGCCTGCTGGTGGAAGTGTCTCTCATCTGGCACATGAAATCTCATGAATCTCGGTGGAGAAAAGGCTGCTTGAGGCTGAATCCAAGAGACCACCTATCATTTCACCAATGAAGCTGGTTCCCAAGGCCATGGAAGGAGTTTGGAAGCTCTAGCTAAAAGGCCTGAAGGGAGAGACAGGCAACCGGCCACCAACCCCACCCTTAAAGTGCAAAGGTAGGTGGACCACCAGACCCTCTCTCTGAGGCTTAGAGCCCTGAGGAACAGCTGGAGATGACTCGCCTCTGGAAAAAAAAAATAAATTCCACATTATCATTTCAAAGACTCCTCACACAAATACTAAAGAATCAGGAAAGCGGGTACCTCATGTTGCTCCCAGAATCTAAGAAATGGTATCTTTCAGTTATCGGATTTTATTTCTTTGCAGAATTACATTTTATACATATTTATTCATGCAGAACAGAAGCACAGAGTTATTGAGGCTGCCATGGGAGCGGAAGGAAAAGCTGTTATACATAAGAATGCACCGCATTTACGTCCTCACACTTCCAACAATTGAACTATATGCAACTGCTTTTTTTTTTTTTATAATAATAAAAAAACCCCTCTGGTTTGCATTTAATTTGCTGGGTTTTTTTTTCTTTCTTACACCTGAATTTTCATATGCTGGTGGAAATGTGAAAGGACTGTGGGATCCAGATCCTTGAAGATACTATAGACAGGGTCGGGGGCTGGCAAGAGGCTGCTTTGATGCAGAGGGGATGGGAATGCACAGCTAGTTTAGAAATCTTTCCTTTTTTTAACAGACACAGTTAACTGAACTGCAAGCATCCATCTTCTGATTTAATAACTCATTCTTCCTGCGTGGAGACCCGGCATATTACAGCGCTGGATATTGCTTTTCAGGTTCCTGAGTGTCAATGATAAATTCCCGTCTTCTAATAAAATACATTTTCATAGTAATTGAAATAATAATTTCCCAGGTACTTAAAAAGGGACTTTTGCCCTCTTTCCCTTTGCACCCTCCTGACCTTATTATTTATTTTTATTGCTGAAGTTCTCTCCACCCCCAAGCTGAACTGTATGCTTCTGGCATCCGGGTTCCCTCAGCCTGCACGGTCCTTCCCTGCTCACAGCCACAGGATGGCTCCAAGCAGTCCTTCCCTGCCCACAGCCACAGGATGGCTCCAAGCACACAGCTGGCGAAGGGGAGGGAGGGAACAAGACCTGCAATTTTTTTGCTGAGTTTGGCTTTTTACTTTTCTTTCTTTAGAGCTGAGTGGACAGATGTGGTGACCAGACACCTGGGGAGGAGAGAAAGCTACAGAGGAACACTGAGGGGTGAGGGTCTGCAAATCCTGAAGTCACACACTAGGCAAGCCCCAGGTCTCCCCACCACCCCCAAACACCTGAAGGTCAAGATCCGGGGCAGACCTTTTCCACTCCACGCGACTTCCTTAGGCTGCAAGGAACGCCATCCCCAGGAGAGAGCACGAACTGCATTCAGGAGCTGCATTCATTGCTCACACAGAAAATTGAGGCTTGAGTGATGTGGGCCATGACAGTACTAAGAACACTGTGTTTAATCTGTGTCTCTGTGAACAGGGTTACTTTACATGCTGTCTTAGTGAACTTGACTTGAACTGAAAAAGAAAAAAAAAAATGTAAAGCTGTCTCCTAAGACATCCTTTCCTTCCTGGCTGACAGCGAAGAGAGAAGAAGAAAGAGTGTCATTAAGACTGAAGGCTTCGAGGTGAACGTGGAAGCGCAGCCAGCGTGGGGAGACTGCTGGCTCCTTCCCCGTGTGCCCCCACCAGGAACAAGGGATTTGGGGGAGAGCTTGCTCAGTTTAAGCTGCTGTTCAATTTTACCTACAGCAGTGTGTCCTTTTCTATGTCTGATTTTCCCTAATCTAGAAACCAACAAACTTGGAAGTCAGGAATTGGGGTTTAGAAACGGTCTTCAGCAGGAAAGCCAAGAAGTCGCAGAGGGAATGGCCAGGACAACTCACAACTTCAAGGGCAATGCTTTATTTTTGTAGCGTCAGCATCTGTTTCCTGTGGCTAAGACAAGAGGCCTAAGGCTGTGTACTTTATAAAGAACCGAGGTTTGCTTAGCTCACGGTTCTGGAGGTTCAAGGGCATGGTACCAACTTCTGCTTAGTTCTGCTGAAGGCGTTGTAGTCATGGCCTCACCATGGCAAGCTGATGCAAGTTGGAGTCACATGGGAAAAATAAGACACCACAGAATGGGGAGGGGCCAGACTTGTGTGAGAGAGTGTGTGTGTAGGTGTGCATATGTGTGTATGAGTGTGAGTGCGCACATGTATGAATGTGCATGTGTGTGTGCATGAGTGTGAGTGTGTATGTGTATGAGTGTGCATGTGTGTGAATGTATGTGTGAATGTGTGTGTGTGAATGTGTGTGTGTGTGTGTGTGTGTGTGTGTGTGTGTGTGTGTGTGTGTATGTGTATGTATTGAGGGTGGACATGAAGGATGTAGCCTTCAGGTGTAATCCTCACCTTCCCTGTTGGGGACAGAGCCTGTTCCTGCCTGCCTAATCAGGCTAGCCGACCTGAGCCTCTGGTGATCGATTCCCCTGTCTCCACGTGTTAAACACCACTTCAGCGTTTTGGTTTGTATGTGTGTGTGTGTGTGTGTGTGTGTGTGTGTGTGGCTTCTGGGGATCCAAACTCAGGCCATCAGGTTTGCGCGGAAAGCCTTTTTCCCCTGCTGAACACCTCCTCAGCCCGAGCCCTGCTCTTTTCACTAACAGCCCACTCTCAAGGGAGCAACTCGTAGGCCAGCGTTAATCGATTCTGAGGGCAACATCCCCATGACCTCCCCACCTCCCACGAAGCCCCATCACCTCTCACATCACCACACTGAGAACACAGCTTCCAGCACATAAGCCCTTGGGGGACAGACCACAGATGAACCACAGCATGTAGTAATGGAAATAATCAGTTTTTCCTTCCTCTTTTTCCCAGGCACTTAAAAAAAAAAAAAGACTCTCGTCTAGTTTCTCTTTTTCCCATCCTCATCCATGTCACTGGTAGGTTCTTGGAGGTAGGCTTCCACATTCATGCACGTAGGGGCTTAGGGGCTCACACTTGCTAGGCACATGGTCTTCCAATGAGGCATGACCCCATCAGGATGGGAGTACTGCCTTTTGGCCTAGTTCATACCTTGTATGGCTTGGCAAGGTAGCCAGACATTGAATTTTATTTATTTACTTTAATTTTTTCAATGTATTGATTTATGTCAGTGCACGGATGTCTGTGTACCTCGTGTGTGCCTGGTGCCCTCAGAGGCCAGAAGAGGGTATCAGTAGGCTGTGGCTGGAGTTACAGGCAGTTGCAAGCTGCCATGCGGATTCTGGGAATCAAACGCGGGTCCTCTACCAGAGCAGCCAATGCTCTTAACACCGAGCCATCTCTTCAGTCCCCAGACACTGGATTTCAGTTATCTCTTTGCCTGACAGTTTATTGATGTACTCTCTGTCAACACCTACGCTGCCTTGGGCAAGTATCTTGATTTTGTACTTTTGTGGTAAGACTATTGTATGGACTAACTGAGCTCATAAGTATGACTCTTTTAGCACAATCCAAATCTCTAAAGCCACAGTGATTTTATATTCATTCATTCATTCATTCATTCTTGTCCTTATTGCTCGTGGGCTTGAACAAAAACTACATTTCAAACCTTGACAGATAATGGGGGTGACAAACCGTGATGTGAAATGTGACAGGACGTTGCTGTGAGAGAAAAAAAATCAAGGACTGGCTTAATCTTGACTTCTAGACAGAGGCCAGACTCCTGGCACCGCTTCCTGGCACCGTCCGTCGCAGCTCTTCCTGCCTCTCTGCTTCTCCCCACCCTATCCCAGGGCACGGCAATATTTCAGTGGCTTCAAGGACCCCACTCGGCATGGCCAGGGCTGGGGCTTGAGGACAGCATTGAGAAGTCTGTCTTGCTGTTCTCCAGGTGAACAGAAAAGGCACCTGCAGAGGATGCTGCACTCCTTTGTCTCCAGTCTTCTTGGGTCTGGAGGATTTTGAGATGAAGATTGTTCTAGAACAAACCTCATCCTGACAAAGGCCCAGGAGCTTCTTTAGATAGGAAAGAGGTAGCTATTCAAAGTTTAAAAATTTAAAATCAATGGCTAAGCTGCCCTTACTAGAGGAAATAACACCACACTCAGGCAAACATCCCCAATTAAATGCACCGGGGCCTTAAAAGAAAAAGAGACTTGAAATAAGAAACTTCTCAGGAAGAGGGAGGGGCTTAGCAGGAAGGGGAGGGGAGGAGGAAGAAATAAGCATATATCACATATATGTATGAAATTGTGGGGGAAAAAAAACCAGTGGTCAAGTCCACTTAAAACAATAGACTCTGCTTTAAGAACAGTTCTAGATTTATAGCAAAATTAAGTTTAAAAAAAAACCCACAGGAAGTTCTCCTAGAACATCCCCAACCTCTCCCATCCCTCAACCCCACCTCACACAGCTCTCAATATCTCCTGCAAGACTATGGATGTTAGATCCAATAAGCCTGCAGAAAAATCACTATTGCCCAAAGTCTATCATTTCAGTCCTGGAAATACGCATCTACGGATTTGGACCAATGCCCAGTCACATGTGTCCATCAGTGTAGCAGCACAGAAAGAATTCCCCTGGCCATAAACATTCTCCTTTCTATCCTTCCCCAGCCCTTAAGCCCTGGCCAACCACTGACACCTTTGAAGGTCTCCATAATTTCATCTTTCCCAGAGAGTTGCCACAGAGTTGGAATCAGACAGTGTGCAGCCTTTTCATAGTAATAATGCATTCCAAGTTCCTCCGTGTCACTTTGCGGCTTCATCGATTGCTTATTTTAAGTGACAGAAACATTTCACAGAATGGGTGTACCATACCGCATTTATCCGTTCACCTACATCTTGGCTGCTTGTGAGTCTTAGCAATTTTGAATAAACCTAGGTGGACAAAAGGTTTAAACTCCCTCGGGTAAATATCAAGGGGTATCGTTGCTGACTGTATAGTAAGAATGTGTTTTGTTCTGTTAGAGACTGCCAAACTGTCTTTCGAAGCACCCGTACCATATTTGCACCCCCCCCCCCCCCCCGCCATCCACGGATAGCATTCCTGTTGTTCCATGCTTCACTAGCATTGGATGTTGCTAGTGTTCTGGATCTGGACCATTCTAACAGGTGTAATGGCTTTAGTTTGTAATGCTCTGCTGACATACAATGTTGAACATCTTTCCATGTGTTTGTTTGGTACCTGCATATAATAGTGCCCCCTTACCCATGGCAAATACATTCCCAAGCCCCCACTGGGTGCCTGAAGCCACAGATGGTCGCAAAGCCTATAGGTTGAATACCTGTTCCAGCTTCACTAAGCATTTATCAGGCGCTGTGACGGTAACTTTTGCAGTCTGAGGTGCATCAATGAAAGTGTCTTGAATTTTGTTTTCTTCTCCACCATCTTATGGATGGATTCATTCACTCTTACCGCATATCTTAGCAAGCTCTCAGTGCGTGATTCTCTTCCTGAAGCCAAAGACCTTCACCTTGTCACTTAAATGATACTTTATGGATTCTCTTTGGCATATACAAGTTGCTGGCATTACTATCCTTGTGCTCTGGGACTGTGCTGAAGTAAACTGAAGGTGACTTGCACACAAGTTCTGTCGTACTGATACAGAGGGTCTGGAACCCATGCTGGCTACCAAGCGACCAATGGACGGGTAGCACCTACAGAGCATATATGTAGGATGAAAGATTGAACCCTACCTCAGCAGGATGGAATAGAGGGCGTTGGAGTTCATCAACCTTACTCAGAATAGCATCTAACTTAAAACTTGTGAATTATTTAGTTCTGGGATTTTCCATGTAATATTTGTAAACCGTGGTTGATTTGGGGATAATTGAAACCTTAACAATCAAAATTGCCGATTTGGGGGAGGGGTGAGTGACGCTCTTCTCCTTGGGTGAAAGTATCTTTGGAGCTTTGGCCTTCCTTTTCTTATGGTGCTAGAACTTGAACCCGGGGCAGCTAAGCATGTATTCTGCTGCCAAGTTATACCTCCCATCCCTGGCCCATTTCTTTATCTGCATTGTTCATTTTAGTGTTCATTTTTATAGTTTATATCCCCATTCTTTATCAACCCCATCTTTTCTAGTCTGTCTTGTCCCTCATGACTACATCCAGTTATGGCCAGTGGACTTACCGGATGAAATGAGAAGAAGCCAGGGTGGTCGTACAGGGCATGGGTTCGTGGGAGAGTGCGTGGGTGAGTTACTATCATACTCTACAAACTGAAAAGCTTATCCACCCCTAAAACACCTCCATTAGATAAGGCACCAAGTTCTGGGGACACACCCCTGGGGAAAAAAAAAACAGTAAAAGTTCCTAACTTTGCAAAGCACACTTTCTAGTAGGGGCACATATATCAAGAGATAGGGGTTTAAAATAGATGTAAGTATATTGATATCTATGATATCAAGATCTGAGTCTAACATGAGAATAGAACAAGAAAAGTAGAGGTGCTAGCACAGGGGATGCTGAGACCTTGCAAAGCTCCAAGAACTTGGGGCAGCAAGAGAGTGAAGAACAGATAAACACACGAACACAGAAAAACTGGGGCTGGGTGGGCTGGGCTCTCTCATGGAGAAGCCTCAGCACCCCAGAAGCTCAGCCTGTTTATTATATACCGTTGAACAGAGGTGGGGTTATTGCATACAGCTGGACAAGGAGGTGGGGTTGTTATGTACAAGGAGACAGGTTTGGCTAATCTTGGTAGGAGCGGTTTGTGCAGGGGAGCAGTCTTCAGGCCAACACCCAACAGGAGAAAGCTATGGTGGACATTATCCACACACGCTATCAGGACCCACACACCGATCAGAGGAAGGCTTTGCCGTCCCTCTAAGCCTCACCCTAAGGGGAAGGTTTTGCTGTTCCATGGGTCTGAGGCTGTAGCGTCTGTGGTGGTTTGAATGAGAATGGCCCTCATAGGCTCATTCATTTGAATGCTTAGTCCCCAGTTGATAAACTATTTGGAAGAATTAGGAGGTGTGGCCCTGGAGGAGGTGTGTTGTTGGGAGTGGGCTTCGAGGTTTCAAAAACCCACACCAGGCCCAATCTCTCTCTCTCTCTCTCTCTCTCTCTCTCTCTTTCTCTGCCTGCTGCATAGAGAAACAAAGTCTCTCAACTACTGCCCCAACACCATGCCTGTCTTTGTCCCGCCATGATAATCACAGACGTGTAAAACTGTAAGCAAGCCCTCAATTAAATGCTTTTTTATAAAAGTTTCCCTGGTCATGGTGTCTCTTCACAGCAGTACAAGAGTGACTAAGACAGGGTCCTTGACATGACTGTGCCTATATCAACAGCACACATTCACTCAGGACTTCAGTTCAGAGTTTCCCCCAAGGAGACTTTCTCCATCTAAATATGGTGGCAGGGTGGGTTTCATCAAGAAAGAGGCATTTACTGTAAGCAAAGACGCTAAAGGACAACCAAAGGACAGGGACATTGGAGGGATAGTACCGGGAGAATGGCCAGTGTGCTTATGGTCACCATCATACCAGGAGGCTGATAGGATTACAGCAGGAGAAAGAAGTAGGGCAGCATGGTGGGAGAGTACTGATCCTCTAAGTTCTGGTCCTTGCGTATCTATGGCTTTTGCTTGGAAAGAAATGGGGAGTCACTGGGGGAGATTTGAGCAGAGGAGTGACATGATCTCACTCAGCCTTTGACAACAGTTCTCTGGCTCCCATGTTGAAGGCTGGCCCAGGTGGGAACAGGGAGACCAATGCACCAAGCCGGAAGGAAGTAGCATCAGTCAGATGCAACTGGATTCCCCTCGTGGTCCGTGGGATTCCTGCTGGATTGGATGCGTGCTAGGAAAAAGAAGACTCAAACATGACACCGAGGTGTTCAACCTGACCCCTGGAAGGATGGAGCTGCTGTGGCCTAAGTCAGGGAGGAGCCAGGGGCTGAGATGGGCACTGCACAGATGAGGAGTCACATTTGAGACCTGCTCTGCTCACACTGACAGGCAGCCTCCTTGAGATATCAGGTGGGCTTGGAGTCCAGGGTTGTCTGTGTACACGACACAGCTGGGTGCCTCGGAGGATCAAAAGAACAAAATCCTGTTCCTCTGGCCACCACCTCTGCAGGGGCTTCCAGGAGAGGTGCAGAGACTTCCAGAAAACCAACTCATAAAACAGCCACACCCAGCAGAGAGCAGCTCCTCCCAGACTCTCTTGAGGTTGAAGGCAGGTGAAGAAATCCAAGCTGCCAAAAACCACACTCAAGAGGATCAGATAGAGGACCTCCCCCCAACCCCATTCCAACCACAACTGCTCACTACTAAAAAGACAGCGAAGGGGGAAGTCCTGATGTGTTTCCTTCCCCCAGTGGTGAGGAAACAGACACTTTGAGGTTTTAGATAATCACAAGAGTAGTCTGCTTGCCTCTTCATCTCCAAGGCAGGCAAGTAAAGGAATAGGGAGAAGTCTAAGGAGGTATGCCCATACTCACCCACATCCTGGGCCGATCTGATGAGCCCCAGGCCCTCTGGCCAGGCAAGGCTTGCTTGAGCCCTGCTGCCCATTATAATCTATGAGCTCAATGAGGTAACTGTGTAAAGAGAAGCCATCTATGACGGTGGCTTTGCTACCCAGGAGCCCAGTATCGGGCGAAATCCTCACTTCAGGAGCCCGGGTCCCTGGTCTCATATACCAGCTGTGTCTTCACCCTGGATTGCAGCCAACTGCCCAAGCGAGAGTTTTCACATGAAACGTCCCTGACTCTCTTGCTAAGTGGCAGATGGTGAATTTCATGCAATGACGTGAGCAAAGGGCCCTCTATTTCCAGCCTGGAGCTCGGAATCTTCGGAGGAGCTGCTGCGAGGCTGGCCTCCCTTGCTCTCCAAGCTGCATCTCTGGGGTGGGAGTGGGAGGAGCCAGAGAAGCTTCTTGGGGGTGGACCAGGAGAGGGAGGAACAATGAATTGCCCTTCATCCCAGGTTTCTGGGCAGGGAAAGGGGACCCGGGGCAGTTTGACAAGCCTGGGGTAGGTGTAAGGGACAAGACCTGCCATCCACCACCTGAAAATCTAGTGTTTTAATAAGCCAAGGCTGATATTAGACCTGGTGTGTTGAGGGGACCTCAGAGAGATAGGCAGAGTGGCCAAGTGGGGGTTATTGATGGAACGTCTCTACAGGCTCTACTCTGAGAGAGATTAAAACTGAGTTATGAAATAGGACCAGATTAATGAAAATGCGTCCAGAACAGCCCATTCCATCTGCCTTGCCTTCCACCCAGCACTTGGCACCTTCTGACCCAAATATGTTGACGGCAGCATCTAATGTCCCACACCCAGCTTTCCCACCTCCAAAGATAGAAAGAAGATTTATCACATAATAACCTTCAGGAATCTCAGCCCACTTCTGGACCACTCTCTCGGGTCCCCCAGGGAATTCTAAGCCGGGCAGGTTGCAGGGCAATATTAGGGGTTCAGAATCCTCTCCCTGGGGCTTCCCTAGCAATGTGACTGAGGCCTGGTCTCTTCTCCTCTCTCCACTTCATTCCTTACTTTTCATGTTTCCCAACAGGCCTATTTCCCTGCCGCTTCTTGTCCCACCCCCAGAGGCGTAGACAAAGCTCGCTCCTCGGTGTGGCTTCTTCCAGCTCGCTTCATTCACTCCTCTGCTCTCATGGAGGCAAACTCAAACATCATCTTTGGGCAGCTCCACATTCAAATTGTACATTGATAACACTGGCTCCCTTCTTAGGAGCTTCCTATTCACTATGGAAAATACGATGCCTGTGGGAAACAAAAAGAAAAAGAAAAGAAAACAAAATCACCCATCATTTGGACATATATTTTCTCCTAGTCTCTTTCCCCCTTCCCATTTATTATGTGTATTTTAATTGAGAGCAGACGAGGGGGTTCACTTCAGGCTACCTAGTTACACACAAAAGAGGCCTGCTATCACAGTGGTTAGTTGTGGGTGAGTGCCGGAGGAGTCTAGTTGTATTTAAATTTGCAATCCAGAGACCTGAACAGTGGCTGCAGCTGTTTTTGTGTTTAGAAAATGTGGTTGTCCCTAAGCTTTTATATGTAATTTTGTTTTCTCCTTCTGGTGCAGTTCCTGCATTCAGTGATGCCCACCTTTATCTTGTCACCCTAGCATCTCCCTGGGTACACAAACAGCCAGCCCCGGGGACAGTGTAATAGCCCCCAAAGGATAATGCCTGGAGCAGGGAGGAGACGTGTTTATTTGTCCCACTGATTGGCGAGAGAGGACTAGTAATCAGGTGCTGACTTCTCCTTCCTTTGGTTGCCAGACGGGGACCTTGAGACAAGCAGGACATCTTGGACCTGCTCGGGAAACCTTACTTTCCAAGCGCAGCTTTAGTGGACTGATTTCAGGGGACTCCAGGCAGGTACCGCATGGGTGGCAGGCACCGCGATGGTCGATGAAGAGTCCCTAGAAGCTCTAGCGAGCTGGATGCCTCTGTGGCCCCTGCTTAGAGGCAGGCTCTCTGTGCCCAGCCAGGACCTCATATATATATAGTAGGTTCGGCCACCCAAAAACTACACTCCCACTGCGTGTGTGGGGTTTCAGGGTTGCCCTTCTTGTTCTCCAGGGTGGGTTCTTTGCCCACCTGATGGGTGAGGAGAGCTGCCTCTCCTGCCATCCTGGCTTGACCCCCC
>CABHPQ010171382.1:36270-48429 GCA_902168405.1 Peromyscus aztecus | reverse complement strand
TCATTACAATTTTTATTTGCTTTCTTGTTTGTTTTGGTTTAGTAAGTTTTTACTTTCTGTCCTTTTAAGTTTTTATTTATTTATTTCATGTTCCGAGACAGTATAAAAACTATGTAGATCTGGCTGTCCTGGAACTCACTCTATAGACCAGACTGACCTCTCACTCACAAAGATCTGCCAGCCTGAGTGCTGGAATTAAACCCACCATTCCTGGCTAATTTTTTTCTTTTGAGAGAAAACGAACATGAAATGTGGGTAGGGATGGAAGAGCATCTGGGAGAAATTAGGGAAAGGGAAATATATGAATAAAATTCATTGTGTAAAAAAAATTAAATAATGTTACAAAGTAAAATTTTCAAAGACAGAGCACCTTTCAAGCAGCAAGACAAAAGCAAGTATTCAGAGGATATTTAATAAGAACTATCTAATTTTTTTTCTGAACTCACAGAGATCTTAAGGAAGTCTATTGAATATGATGAAAGGTGAAAAATATGTCAACTGACAGTACTGCCTCTGACAAAACCATGTAAAACAAGAGAAGCTAGACATGGTGGTACTCTGGAGGCTGAAGTAGAAGGATTGAAGGATTGTTGTTATCTGGAGTCCAACTTATTCAATGTAGTAAGATGCTGTTTCAGAAGGACATCATGGCAAAGTAGAGGCACCACAGCTGGATAAGAAAGATGAGTTCTCACATCTTCAAACCATAATTATGAAGAAGAGATGGGATAGAGGGAGGGAGGGCAGGAGAAAGAGAGAGAGAGAGAGAGATGTTGCCTCTACCATGTGGGTTTCAGGATTTGAACTTATGTCCTCAGGCTTTGTAGCAAGACATTACTCACTGAACAATCTTGCCAGTCCTTTTTAATTATTCTTGTTTTTCACAATCTAATGAGGAAAGTGAAATCCCATTGTGATTTGAGTTTTCATTCCATTGACGACAAATGCTGCTGAACATCTTTTCAAATGCCTACTGGCCACATTTTTCTCCTCTGAGAAATGTCTGTCCAGTTGCTCTGATCATTTTGAATTAGGTTCTTGTTATTTAATTTATTTGGATTTCATACTCTTCATTGTATTGCCATTTTTGGAAACACTGTTATGCTACTTTTTTATGCTACTGTAAATAGACTTTTTTTTTCAGTTTAATTTCAGGTTGCACATTGCTACGTAATGCTTGGTCTAATTTGCAATAGCAGTCTGAATACATTGCTCCTAATTCTAATTTCAGTGTTTCAGAATTCACCAAGAACATCATCAAGTGTTTCTTGGATTATGAATTCAATCTACACAGAGACCAAACTCCTAGTCAGATTTTATATTTATTCCTCAGGTTTGCAGTTTGTTTCTAATAATGTTTCAAATTCTATTAGTTAATTTCTGGCTTAGTTCTGATACAGTTATTTTTATTTCTATAATTGTGCTGATAATGACTTAATTCTCCTATAAAATTTGCCTTTTCTGAAGCTTTATTTTCATTTTAGCATATTCAGTCCATTGAAAACTATATGCATTTCATCTTTACCAATAAACACATTTGGAGTTCACAGATTCCATTTTTCTACATTCTATTTAATTTATCTTTACTCAACATTTTTTATTTCCTCTGCTGGATTTAAGTTTAGTGTACTCTTTATTTTGTAGTTAATTAAGGCTTGGTATTAAGAAGCACTGGTGAAATACTGATTATGGGAGTAAACCAGCTCCTTCTGCATGGATTTAAGGTATTCTCCATCAGTTGATACTTATGTCTGGGATTGTTAATGGGACCAAGAACCCAAGGGTAGCTAGATTACAGTTCATAGGGAAGAACATCCTAGTATTGCTCTTCTAAATAAATATAGTACAAAACTGGCTCCAGTAGATTTATCATTATGCCCATATACAATTGCCTTTCTTAACCCTCTTCAAGAAATTTTCTTTCATTTTGAGCCAATTAACACAGAAACCCACAGATGTTCAACATGCAGAGAGTAAGAGATGGCAGAAAGCTTACCTCTAAATGGAACATGTACATCATAACCCTCTCCTAGGACTCAGATCACTGCAGAAGAAGAGATAGAAGAATTATAATTACCAGAGGCAATGGATGATTACAGCAGAACAATGTTTGAAACAGCAAGGAAGTTATACATATAAACTGACAGCAGCTGTAACTGCATGTACAATATCAACCGAGACAAAGTCCCAGCATAGAGTGGGTGATGAGATAAAGAAATCTCACACCTAGCTGAGGAACTGTTGGCGTGTGAGAAAATGCCTATGTTTCTCTTAGAAAGATAGTTAAAGCATTTGAGTTAAGTAGGACTTCATGCATTGGAGAAAAAGAAGATAAAGTACCAATTCACACAGAGGTAATAAAATGGCAGAGCCTTTCAGAGGTTGGAATGATACAATAAACATGAGTATATTTAAAGGTCTAAGTAACTATCTCTGATAAAGTACTGTTGAACTAATACCATGTTTTTATAATCATGGATGGATTTCTATGCTGCTAATTGAACTGGTAGCTTGGTAATTAATGTACAAAATTCTACTGCAATTATAGTTCAAAGAATATGTGCACTGTGGGAAATCAGTCTTCAATAGTCTTAACCTGCTGTGAGCACTGTAAGCCAAAATAATGACTTACCTTGATAAACATGACCAATGATGCAACAGTGTATGCATATTATGAGGGTAACCAACTACTTCCTGCTTGGAGTTAACTGTTTAACAGGATGTAATTTATGCTTGGCACTGTAACCTGGCCAAGAACTCATGGGAGTGGGTGAGGTTATAGGTCTAAGGAGAAAGCCCACTGCTAAATGTATACTGTATCAAACTGCCTTCTAAATACTTAAATATATACCCATCAATTAATTCAGCTCTCCACTCTCATTCAAGAAACTCCTTTTTGCAGTGGAAAGAAACTAATACAGATGCTCATAGCTGTTCAGAGTACAGAGAACAAGTAAGTGTGGACTGTTTAGTCCTAAATGGGCTACATAGATCACATTTCCCTACATTATACAGAAAGCATTGTGGTAGATGTGGTAGAAGATCCTAAGAGCCAGAGGTTGTAGTGGACTGCTGTGAAACAGTGCTTTGTGAGCATAATGGCCATTTCTCTTATTAATCTATAGTAGCTGTGGTTGCTTGCACAAGACCTACAGAATATGGCATTTAATATGTTTAATAACCTAAGGCTATTCATGACAGTGAAACACGTCTGCTCCTGGCAATACCAATCAGTACCAAACTACTTCAGAGAAGATGATGGGCCTCAAATAAGTTATGTATGGAGTTTGCTTTCCTTATGGCAAAAGCTAGCCATTTGGGTAAAAACTATTGCTGACAGTATACTGTGGATCAGCAGGATGTAAAAGAATGTGACTGCCAGACTTTGTCAAGACAAGGTAAGACTGTTCTTCAAAAGTCCCTGCTTCTCAAAAATGTAAAGTTGGATGCCCCAGCATTACAGAAGAACCTAGAATGACTGTCCAGGCAGTGAGATGTCCCTGTCATTAGGTAATATTTTATCCTTCTGGGGTCTTTGCTGGATTGAAGACTAGACAGTCATAATTAAAGTTTTCCTTAGTTATGATAAAAGGTAAATTAGGTATAAAACTTTAGAGTCACAAAGATAAAGTAAATAATAGAATATTTTCTCTAATTTTGTCAAATACAAATGGACTGGATATTGTAACTGTAATTCTTACTTAATTACTATTTTAGTTGTATATAATCTTACTATGTTAAAGTTTAAACTTTCCTTTTCATTTAGGCGAAAAGAGGGAATGCTGTGGAATAATTCTTTTATACACTGTGAAGATTTGTCACTCCAATTGGTTTAATAAAGAAGCTGACTGGCCAATATCCACACAGGATAAGATTAGGTGGGAGAGCCAAACTTTAAATTTCTTTCAATATACCAAAATCTATATCATTGTGAAGCATTTAAAACTAGTAGTTTTCTTTTTTTTTGGTTTAAAAGTAGATTCAGTAACCTACCCTCTTTTCCTACTATATCACCTCTTTTTCTTTTCAGAATGAGATTCTTGACTCTAATCTCCTTTGTTTAGCTTTTTTCTGACCATTACCAATAACACCTTATAACCAATCTTTCTTAAATGATAACAAATATCCATAACACATCTTTTGGGAATGTGGGTATTATTCTCTAGACTACTTCATGTTGTTCAGGGGTGCTGGTAATCTTTGGAGGAACCTTGAAAAAAATCAGATAATTGCTAGGTCTTGGATGGGGTATTCTGTGAGGCTGGATCATCTCAGTTAGCAGTCTTGAAGCTGTTCTGGATATTGGATCTCCTGAGCCATCAACTTTTATTGGTGTCTGGTGTCTTTGTTCTGAAAATACATAAACTTTTAAAAATAACAAACATATCTGTATAATACAACTATAGACTGTCCATTGTACACAAGTCAGCCACAGATGATTTTTTTATGTTTGAGCAGGTAAAATATATGTTACATGTTTTGTAGGGTTTTTTTTTCAATTTATTTTTTATGTCTATAGCCAGAGTTTTTAGGGGGGTCTTCCTTGATCAAACCTGATCATCTTTAACTTTAAACAAATCCACAGCCTTTTATTCCTTGTGGAAATAAAACTGTAACCTCTCCCCCAATGCAACATACCTTTTGACTTCAATTTTGAAGTCAAGATATTTTGAAAATATATGTTAGTTTAATTTAGTAGCTTTAATCCAGTGTTTCTTAGCAGCCAAAATAAATAAATAAATAAATAAATAAATAAATAAATAAATAAATAAATAAATAAGACAACACAATAACATGCAGGATTCAGACTCTATGTGTATTTCTTATCTTTATGTGGCTTTATTCTTTTATATTGCTTTACTTCCTTCATGAGGAATTTATTATTTTAAAACTATATATACTTAATGACTGTCTATACCTTTTCTTTTCTCTCCCAAGCCTATGTATATTTTTAAACACTGTGATTTAGAATTTTTTTCCATCTGAATCTCTCTTTATTACGTATATATAATCTCTTTTTGTCTGTATGAGCCTTTAAACTCTTAAGTGGTGTGGCTAGGACCTGTTTTGGTGGCTGGCTCTGCCCTGCCTGGCTCCCTGAGTGCCAAGCTTCATGGCAGAAGTACCAGCATGAGAGCCATGTTTACCACCCCAACTCTGGGGAGTTTTTGGGTCCATGCTCCCACTGAGTAGTGTATTGCCAGCTGCTCATAAACCCCGTTTAAGTGTTTGGTAGCAGGGCCTTTTAAAAGAGCCCTGAGGTTTTTACCAGTAGCATTGAGTCAGGTAACCATATCTTAAAGGAGCCATGCCTGTGCTTGCTGCTAGCAAGCAGACCTACCTAAGAAAAAGTGGTTACTAAGAAGTTGAGTTTGACTCCACTTTTTGTGTTAAGAATCCTTTTTTAAGCTTTGTCAGGTCTTAAATGAAAATTCCAGCCCCATATCAGAATGTCATTTGTAAGCAGAGTTTTCCTGTACCAGCAACTGCTCTTGAATAACAACTCAGACTCATAATATTAACTGCAAAGTCAATAGCTCAGGCTTGTTACTAGCTAACTCTTACATTTAAATTAACCCAATCTATGCTTTGCCACATGGCTCAGTACCTTTTCTCAGCATGGCATGCCCATCTTGCTTGTCTCTGCTGGCAACTCCCCAGCTCTGCCCTTCTTTCTCTCAGCATTCTCAGTTTGGCTCTCCCACTTAACCTTGTCTTGTTCAGCTATTGGCTAGTCAGATTCTTTATTAAACCAATCCGAGTGACAAATTGTCACAGTGTACAAAAGGACTATTCCACAACACTGATGCTTATAGCAGTATTTTTATTTTGGGGGGATTATTTTGCCTGTCCTGAGTTTTTTGTGTTTCCATATGAATTTTAAGAATGTTTTCAACATCTGTCAAAATTTCATTGACATTTAGATGGGGATTAAATTGAATATGTAGATTGCTTTTTGTAGAATGGTCATTTTCAAAATATTGATGACAGCAGTCCATGAGCATGGGGCGGGAGGGGTGTCTTTTCATCTTCTAGTTTGTTCTCCAGTTTTTGTTATCAGTATCTTAGTGGTTTTAATTATAAAATTGTTCAATTCCTTGTTAAATTTATTGTCACTTTTTGAGGCTATTGTGAACAGGATTATTTCTTTCTCAATGTATTTTATTGTTAGTATCTCAGAAGACTCCTGGGTTTTGTGCTGCTTTTGTATCTCAATACTTTGCTGAATGTGTTAATCAGCTATAGGAATTTCCATTTCTATTATTTATTTTTGTTTTCAGATATAATGCAATTACATAATTTATTACTTTTCTTTTCTTCCTCCAAGCTGTCCCATGTAGTGGGTAGTCACTGCAGCTTTGATCTGGAAGTTCCAACCCTCATTGAGGCTTCGTAACTGTCACGCTTACAAGGCAGGACCAAGAGAGGACCCTGAAGACCCGAGATCTGGATGGGCCAGCTCTCTCTGTTCCTGGACCCTGCACCGTGGAGGTTGACCAAGCAGAGCTCCAGAGAACACCGCTGGACTGCAATACACCTTCCCCAGACCCTGCGACCTACCTATCCCTTCATTTGTAAGTCACACCACTAATAAACTTTCCTTTTAACTACGTGGAGTAGCCTTAATAATTTCACCAATAGTCCCATATACTCCTCTTTGCCCTTTCAAATTTATGGGCTACTTTTTTTCATTAGTTGCTGTTACATGCATATATGTATGTATTCATATATATATATATATATATATATATAAAATCAACTCAGTCTTAATGTTCCTTTGATACATGTTTTAGAGATGACCACTTGGTATTGAAGTTGCTTTTTAAAAGTTTTACTTATTTTTACATGTATGAGTGTTTTGTCTACATGTACATATGTGTACAATATACATTCACTGCCCCAAAAAGCTAGAAGAGTGTTTTGGTTCTCCTCAAACTGGAGATACAGGAAACTGTGAGCCATCATGTTTGTGCTGGGAACCAAATTCTCTTAACCACTGAACCATCTCTCTAGCTCTAGCTTTAAGATTTTTCTGGTTTAGTCTTTAGAGTGTTTTATTTATAGAATCATGTCATCTACAAATAAGGATCATTTGACTTCTTCCCTTTCAATTTGTATCCCCTTCATATCTTTTACATTTTTTTTATTCCAGCAAAAGTTTCAAATATTTTATTGAACAGACTGAAAATAGTTGGTAGCCTTAAAGGACCTAATTCTAATGTATGACATGAAAGTCTCCAAAGGTGGAGTCAATTCTTTTGTCCTATCAAGCCTATTGTTGAGTGGCCTGGCAATTCTGGAAGGGGCATTATTATTCCCTACCTCAATGACTTTGCATGCTTGTTTTGCTTAGCATTTCTTTATATGGTCTGAACATTGTATGGTTCTTCTTGACTATTATTCTTATTAAAATAATGACTCTTTTCTCATCTATAATTTGGCAACCATTCCTGCCATAACAGTGTCATAATTTATTCCTATTTTGACAACTTTTTCTGACTTCCTTGAATTGAGGGATATACTTTATTTATTCTTCCTTTATTTTCATAGATAAAATATTGAATAATAATTATTCAAATAAGAAAACCTATCATAGCTTTGATACCTTTTTCACCCATTGCCTTATAATTAAAATATGTTATGCTATATATTTAAATTTATTTTTATTAAATTTTTACTATTTAAAACAATTTTTAAATTTAAATATATTTTGATCATATTCTGCCCCTATCCTGAGTCCTTCCAAATACTTTCCCCCTTCTACCCACTCAACTTTAAGTTCTTTCTCTAAAAATAAACAAAAACCCAATACAACAAAACCCCCTAAAATCAAGAAAATGAATTACCACCCCAAAAGAAAAACAAAAATCAGCAAACTGTAGCCAAATAAATGCACACACAACAAATGTGAAGGTCGTTATATTTTGGCCAATTACTTCTGAACATGAGACCTACCCTGAAATGGTTCACATACAGAGCATCACTCCATTGGAGAAAACTGATTTACCTCTCTCAGTGCATACAAATGACAGTCTAATTGTTAACATTTACCTAATGAGTAGTTTCTTATTCATTCATTCAATTTCTAAAATATACAACATAATTAAATAAAGAGGATACAACAAAAACTATCATATAGAAGTCGGACAAGACAAACCAATGTAAGGAAAAGAGCTCAAGAGAAGGCACATAAATATAAATTTGAATAGAGTCAACATAGGTAGACTCCTGAAACTCTTTTTTTCTTCATTTTACATACCAGTCACAGTTTCCCCTCCCTTCTCTCCTCCTAGTCCCCCCAACCTCTGTTCCCAACCCCAATTTACTCCTCCTTCATTTCTACTCAGGAAAGGGCAGGTCTGCCATGGACATCAACAAAACATGGCATATCAAATTGCAGTAGGTCAAAACACCTCATCATGTATTAAGGCTGAGCAAGGTGATCCAGTATGAGGAGTAGGTTCCCAAAAGCCAGTAAAAGTATCTGAGACAGACATTCCTTGCTCTCACTGTTAGGAGTTCCACAAAAGGACTACACAACTGCAACATATGGACAGTACCAAGGTCAGTCCCATGCAGGCTCCCTGGTTGTTGGTTCAGTCTCTAGGAGCCCTTATGAGCCCAAGTTAGTTGATTCTGTGGGTTTTCTTGTGATGACCTTGACCCCTTGGGATCATACAATGCTTTCACCCCTTCTTCCACAGGATTCCTCAAACTCAGCCTAATGTTTGGCTGTGCGTCTGCATCTGTTTCTACCAGTTGCTGGATGAAGTCTCTCTGGTGAATATTGGGGTAGGAACCAATCTGTGAGTATAGCAGAATATCATTAGGCATCATTGCATTGACATTTTTTTCTCTAGTCATATTTGGTTCTATCCTAGGTCTCTGGGTCATCCAGCCTATGGACCCTGGTGCTCCAGGCAGCATTGGGAGTGGGCTTACTCTCCCAGCATAGGTTTTAGACTAGATTCCCTCAATCTCTAGGCCACCCTCACCCAGTACACCCCACAGGCAGGACAAACTGTAGGTCGAAGGTTATGTGTCTGGGTTGGTTTCCCACATCCACCACTTGAAGTCTTGTCTGGTCCCAGAAGATGGTTGGTTCAGGCTATGTATCCACTATTGCTATGATTCTTAGTAGGATCTTCCTTGTAGATTCCCTTATACCAGGATTTTACCTGACCCTGAAGTGCTCCCTTTCCAGCAGTCTCTTTCAGTACTCTGTCCCTCCATACTACCCTATCTGATTGCTCATGCTTTTATCCCCACTCACCCGCAGTCCACTCTCAAAATCTCTTCTATTTACCCTTCCCAGGGATATCTGAGCAACCTGCCTTAAACCCTCCTTGTTCCCTAGTCTTTCTGGGTCTGTGGATTGTAGCATACTTATCTTTTATTTTATAGCTGATACACACTCATGAGTGAGTACATACCATGTTTGTTAATATAATAAAAGTAGTGAAAAGTAGTGAACCCTCCAAACTTCCTCATCTTCCTCCTCTCTAATTCTTTCTCTGTATTTAGACTTTTGTGCTTCTTTATAAATAAGCCATGGTATTATTCTGCATGTTCTTAAAACAATAGCATGCAAATTTCACATTAGCCTGCAAATTTAGGACCACTATAATGCCCTAAATGCTTGTGTCCCTTGAAATCATATATTAGAATTCAAATCCTTGGTGTAAGGATATTAGCAGGTGAATTCTTTGAGAGGTAATTAGGTCACAAAGGCAAAGTCCTCATAAATAGCATAAGTCTCTTTAAGAAATGAAGCCTGTGAAGACATAGAAAAAATAGAGTCATCTAAGAACCTGGAATGACTTTTACTAGACAGAATAGGCTAGCACCTTCATCTTGAATTTATGACCTCCAGAACCCAAATAAATACATTACATAGTTCATGAAGTTATTGGCTTGTAAATTTTTTTTTGTAGCTGGCCTGACTCCATTAAGACAGATCATTGACACAGCTGCTATAGCAAACAAGTGTAAGTGTGTAAGTGGGCTTGGAACTGAGTAATGAGTAGAGGTGTGAACATTTTTTTAGGTACCTGGAAGAAGCAGCTTGGATTGTTTTAAATAGACTACTAAGAGAAGTTCTAGTGAGCCCTCTGAAGGAAAGAAGAGCTATAGAAACAGCTATAGAGTGTATGTAGCTTATTGGGCAAGCACTTGCCTAGAACTCCTAAGGTCTTGCGTTTGATCACTAGAACTAAGAAGAACAATAGCAACATCAAATCATTCCCAGGAAAGTGTCAGTACTTTAGCAAATACTGAGACATGAATAGAAGTCTGATAGGAATACTGATTGTACGACCAATCTGATGGAATCATCAAAGAAAGTGGGGAAAATAGATAATTGAGAAAAGTGGCAAAAAACTGACTGAATTGTGTCCCTGCACAAGTGCTTTATGAGAGGTGGAATTTGTGAACAATAGACTGTATAACAGATGGAGTGACTTCTAAGCAGCATTGAAAGTGTAAAAGTCCTCCTAATTTTTAGAGAAGTAGAAGAAAGCAATAATTTAACTACATTTGTTAATAAAAAAGAAAAGCATAACTCTTCATTTTAGAAAATTTTCGGCTCATCCTTATTGGAAAAAACAAAAGATGATATTTGAGAAAATTTCTAATTAGTTGACTAAATTGATTAAGACATGAATAAAAATTGATATGAATTGACCAAGGCAATGGAAGCTAGTAACCATATATCATGCCATTCTATAGATTAGTGAGCCATCTAAACTAAAGTTAATATCTATTTATTATCTAAGGCATCAGTTCTCAACTTGCATGTTTCAATCCTTTTGGGGTCAAATGAAACATTCACAATCACATAGCAGAGATCCTGCATATTAGATCTGTATATATTATGATTCACAAAAGTAGCAAAATTACAGTTATGAAGTAGCAATAAAAATAATTTTATGGTTAGGGGGTCACCACAACAATGAGAAACTGTATTAAAGGTTAACAGCATTAGGAAGATTGAGAACCACTGGTCTAAGGGACAGAAACGAATTTGAAAATTATCAAGGCTGCCTCAGTCTTCACAGGTGTTTCAGGCCAACAAAGGACCTGAAAACTAAATATTTTCAAAAAGTCTACCATTACCTATAGAGACTCAATACATCCTACCTTCACCTGCCTATGTTGTATGATCCAAGGCTGCTCTGCCTGGGACTTAGGCATATCGTAGTGTTGTGTTTCAGTGTCCAGTAAAATTGTGTGTATTACCTATGTATGAAGGAAATACCAAGAAAAACTGTGGGACCCAGACAAACACTGCCACAAAAGCAGGACTGCTGTGAACTCTGTGCTAAAATGATTTCCATGGAAACCAGCAGAGTCACCAATACTCAAGTCTATCTGGGAGACTACAAATATGATTCCAATAATGAGAACTGTGGAGTGATCAACTCCAAACACAGCTGAGAGGTTGAGATTCTGTCCATGTGTATTCAAAATGTGGCACCCACATACTTGAGCATCTGGAAACAAGTGGAACAAGGGTTTTGGATTTGACACTCTTCTTACCTGTTCCTCTCTTGGAATATCCATCCTATGTCTGACTCATCAATGTGCATTGAAAGTACACACATAATATATTTCACAAGATTTCAGATTGGAAGCAATTTTTCTGAGGATGGATCACACCTTGAGTGTCATTTATATCTGAGTTAGAGGCCATTTAGATGAAGTGTTTGATTTTCAAGATGACAGCAGAACACATGAAGATCATTGGGACAACTCTAGCAAATAAATACATTTCACATGAAAATAGGACATGAAGTTTGAAAGGACAGGAGTAAGGGGCTATGTTCTGAATGTCCATATCCTCAAAATATTCATCTACTGAAATCCTGACTTCCACAGCAATAACATTAGGAAATCAGGCTGTTTGCACAGGATTAGAACATGATAGCAAATGCCTCACAAATGGGATTAGTAACTACAGTGGAGACTTGTCCCATGTCCTCGTTTTGAAATGCGAATGTTTCTCTGAGCCATTGTATATTAAAATATGTAATTTCCTTTTTTATTTTACAGATGATTCCAGTAAGCTAGGAGTTGGCCTTGACTGCCAGAAAAGGCTTTGAAGCTTTTAAACTTGGGCTTTCTTTTCACTTCTTTTTCCCTCCATTCCTCCCTCCCTCC
>CABHPQ010171382.1:0-36170 GCA_902168405.1 Peromyscus aztecus | reverse complement strand
CTCTCTCTCTCTCTCTCTCTCTCTCTCTCTCTCTCTCTTCCTTTCTTCTTTTTAACCTGGTGCATGGTCTATTTGTTTCTGAGGCTTATCTGGAATTCACTATGTAACTAATAGAGATTATGTTATGATGCCTGGCTAAACATGGATTTCTGAGAAACACTATAACTCTTAAAACTATGGGAAATCATACAGAGGAACAGAATTCATTTAGTACCATGCTATAGACATGAGCCTTTGTGGAGCTAGAGGTGGAATGCTATGGTCTAATGAGATGTGTTTAGGTGTTGAGTTGACAAAGAGTGAGTTTATGATGGTTACTCTTGGTTTTCAACCTGCCTGGATGAAAATGGCCTAGGAGATTGAGAATTCATTCCTTGGGTTATGTCTATGAGAACATTTCTGGAGAGGATATAAAGAGGGGAAGATTCATCTTGAATGTGAGTAGCATAATTCCATAGACTGGAGGCTCTGATGGAATAAAAGAGCAAAAAATAGAGGCTCTGAAAGTGTACCCATGCTCTCCTCAGTCTTCAGGCCACTGTGTGGTGAGAACCTTGTTTTGTCATACCCTTCTTTCATGACATTCTACCTTATCACAGAGCCACAAGAATAGAGACATCCATGACATACTACCTTATTATAGAGCCACCAGAATGGAGGTATCCATGACATTCTACCTTATTACAAAGTCACCAGAATGGAGACATCCATGACATTCTACCTTGTCAGAGGACCACTAGAAATGGAGACATCCAACCATGAATTCAAATCTCTGGAACTGTGAGTGAGAACAAATCTCTCCTTCCTCCTTCATTTCAAAAATAAAGATAAAAAGGAATTATTCTTGGAGATGTACGTGGCCTCTTCCACATGGGAGGATATTACAGGAAAGAACTGCCTATGAAAATCTCATCAGAATCTGAATCTGTACCCTGACATTGGACTTCTCAGTATTCTTAAGAGAAAACTTATTTTATTCTATTTGTTAGTTACCAAGATTGCCTGTATGTATGAATACAATATCTTAATCCTAGTGCATCTAGCTCTTTCCCTAAGCCAGACCAAATGTTTCTGTTTCCGTGAGTTCTAGGAGTTTGTAACAAAGAGACTATCAGCGTTGTGTTCTTTTCTCCATGTGGACTCTGATGATGTCTTATCATATGAAAACAGAAGTTATATTGGGCCTTGAAGACTAAGCCTCAATCTGGCATAGCTTCAGTTCAAGGGTATGTGTTGTTCAGAACAAGACACAGATTCAAATAAAAGGAAAATGACTTATTCTCTTGTTGAAAGGAACATAGTCCAAAGGTCTGTGAGCAAATGGTGTACATCTTTAGGAGAAATGCTTAGGGTGATTAGAATATGGTAGCTGAGGTCATGCAGTAGAGATATGTTGGGAACCCATCATAGAATATTTATGGGGCTAGGATGTAGCTGAAATTTTCTCTGGTCCTACCCAGCCCCATGAACCCTGCAGCTACTTATGAAATAATCACTCAGAAGCATATATTAATTAAAACTGTTAGGTCATTAGCTCAGGCCTATTACTAACTAGCCCTTACACTTAAACTCAGCCCATTTCTGTTCATCTATATGTCACCACATGTTCTGTGGCTTTACCCGTGTGCCATTACATGCTGCTCCCTGGACAGTGGGCTGGCGTCTACTGACAGCCTTCCACTTCCCATAATTCTCCTAGTCTGTTTATCCCACCTATACTTCCTGCCTGGCTACTGGCCAAACAGTGTTTTATTTATCAACCAATCAGAGCAACACATCACAGCATACAGAAAGACATTCCCTATCACTGGGAAGGTGGGTTAAATGTTTATTCCGTAAGCATGAGGACTTGAGTGTGGATCTGCAGCACGCACATAAAAGCATGTTTGTGTGTGTCTGTCACACCAGACCTGGGGAAAATGGATATGGGTTTATCTCAGGAGCTCACTGGCTAGCCAGGCTTTATGAAATGGTGAGCTCTGGCTTCAGTGGCAGACTTTGTCTCTGAAAAGAATATTAAAGTTCCAGCAAGTGATTAAGACATCTTGCATGGAGCTCTGCTATATGCACATGTGGGCAAACACAGACACAGACACAGTCACACACACACACACACACACCAGCATATTTTGCATTTTCCTCTATATTGATGAAATAAGTTTTAAGTATTTGGAAACAATAACACAAAATATTTTCTTTTTCACTGTTTTATCTGCTGAACTAACACCTGGTATTTGCATCTTTAAACTTATTTCTGAAGATCTTGTGTCATACATGTGGACACAGGGAACATTCCAGTTCCTAGCTGACCAGCAGTAATTCTATCTGTTGGAACTGTGCTAGCAAAACCCAACTTCATAATAAGAGTTAGAAAATAAGAAAACAAGAAAATTTATTCTAACTAAATACCTGAAATGAACATACCTTAATTCAAATTTAATTAAAATATTTATAAATGTGAAACTTTTGCTGAAGCTTTTCAGACTGGAATTTTCTGATAGTTTTTATGTGCTTATTATTTGTATTTTACTATCAAGCATAATTCTAAGGCCCTAAGATAGATAGGCCAATCAGAGTAAATATGACACTCAAAATCCTCTAAGTGTGCAGAGCCCTGAACTGACATACTTGCTTGTTTATTTGTTAATGTCATATACAAAGAAGATTCATATACTTCATTTATTCTTGGGTGAGCTTTTGAAGCAAAACCAAATTTAAAACCCTTGGATATATGCCTACCAAAACAAAAGGCAGAAATATTGGCATATAGAAGATAAAAATTTGCAAGATGGCACAATGCCTAGAGGAAAATAGAAATCTGGGCTCTTGCTCCTGACTTTCTGCATAACCTTGAAGTTAATCATTTAACTCTTTCACACTCTTGGTTTTCCAACACTATGTTGAAGGGAGGGGGTTGTGTGTGTATGTGTGTGTGTGTGTGTGTGTGTGTGTGTGTGTGTGTTTGTCTTTTGAATTTCATTCCCATATACCAAAAACTACATAGAACATTGTACTCATACAAAGGGCGTGGCAATGTGGGTTACTTCTGGAAATCTGATGAAGTTCACTGGTTGGCTGGTTACAGGAAATTATAGGAAATGTCTTTTCTCTTGTAGATCTATTATTCATTTTTCCATTTTTGAGAGACAATGGAGGGAAGAAATGGAAGAAGAAAATGAAGGAAACAGAGGGAGATAGGAAGGGAGGACGAGGAAGGATTGGGTGAAAAGAGGAAGAGAGGAAAGGAAAGAGGAAAGAAAGCAAATATGAGTGTTTTACATTCAACATTAACCTCAAGGCTTTTCTGAGATTATTCACGTATTTTAAATATAACAAAATGTTTATATTGTGATGCCTCATCCTTAGTGTCATTTGGTGCAGCATCCTTCATACTACGTTTTAAATTCTATTTTAGTGTTTTCTTTTCTGTTTCCTTTCATCTACTCTTAACTCAAGAAACTGCATGAACATGTGCATAGTTGTCTATCAAATGATCACTATGAAATGAGCAAAAGTAATGCTGGCCTGTCTATTATCTACAAATGCAGAAGCATATGTTATCTGCTAATATGATGAGCAGGGATCCCTTGGAATGGAGAAGCTTGAGTAGGAAATTTGACATGAATCATTTCTTAAACTCTCAAGTTCATCTTATCACTCTTGTTTTAAGGATAAGTGAACTCACTTCAACCATTTTAAGGTTAAAAAGAAAGATTGGATGGGCACAAGAGGTATTTAAAAGGAACACATGCCTAACCAGAGCAAATGAAAACAGATGAATCAGCAAACACTGCAGCCTTTACATTCAGATGAGCAGGATCGGGCTAAAGGCCTTAACAATGAAGAAAAGAGAGACATTTTATTAAGATTTTGTTAACTCTAAACTCACCTAGACATGGGAGATATGTGGTACTTGGAAAGATTGCAAGCAAAGATGTCTTTGGGGACAAGAGTTTAACATGCAGAAGCCACTACACTTCAAAGGCAAATACCAAACTGGAAATGTTGCTGCACTGAGGTTCACATGTGGCTGTAAGATACAAGCTCAGCCATCCTCAAGCATGTGAAGAGGAGACAACAGGGGGCAAATCAAGACACACATCAAAGAGCCTTCCTGGAATTGCCTGGGAAAGGTGAAACTGCAAGTGGCTGTGGTAATAGTGCTCTGTGCGCCAAGGCCACAGCCAGTGGATTGCTTAGAACACAAAGGGCTCTTCTCATTAACTTCCTGCTTCCCCTTTTGAGATCTCCCAGTTGGCTTCAGGCTCTGTCAATGAGTCTGCACCTTTTTTCCTTAACTAAGAAGCCCTGGCTGTGTAGGGACTACAAATTTCTATACTGAAGTCTTGCTAGGAGGAAACATACTATCAATATTTTTCACCTAGTTCATTAAGAATATTTGGAGGTATATAGGACAACCCTTGCATTAACTTTGTACTTCTTCCTCCAACTGCATAACATTTCCTGGATGGACCCAGTATTGTTATTTTTAGGTTCTTACTTTCTGTCATATACCTTTAAATCTAGCATCTACTAAAGCAGACGTTAAAGAAAACATGATACATTTAGCCCTCAATGAAACTTAATGTGAGGTAAGAAATTGACCTTCCCTAACACCTACTATGTGCTGCACATGGTGCTTTTTCCTCCCCTTGGTATTTGATGGGGGTCACAATTAGCCAAGGGTGGCCTTGAATTTGCTATGTTAGTAAATAACTCCATCTTTGAGACACACCTTGTAACTCACTATACAGCCAAGGCTGGCACTGAACCCTTGATCCCCCAGTCTCCACCTCCCAAATGCTACATCAGGTTCCCACCACCACATCTGGCTTTCATGATAATATTTATTATGGCTGCATTAGTGGATAAATGTGAGCATAGATTCTGGGCTCGAAGAACTTATAGGCATTCTAAACCAGCAGGGAATCCATACCTCCAGAAACATGCACTTTTAAAAGTTGCAAGTGTTTAGATAGTGTCTCACTCATCTATGCATCTTTAGTTTATTAGTTAGCTCATCCATATCACCTCCCCTTCTCTTTGAATTTACTAAATGCATGTAATCATGGTGTACAGGTAACAATGAAAAGATTAATAAGCCCCCAATACTAATAACACAATATGTAAGAGCATTAGTTTTGTCTGAAAAGTCTAATGACTTAGGGATCTTGAATTCAGACTATGTCTGTATACTCTGGAAGCAATGAGATATTTTGTCACATCCTTTCATATTTCTTTTGCAGTGCTGCAGTTACTTCTGGTACAGTCTTGTCTCTGTTGGCCTCTGGGATGTAGCACACAATCATTTTTCCAAGCCCAGTTTCATTATCCTGTCTTCAGAGCTTTCCAAATATCTTTTCACTTCCCATCTATAAATGTTCTTCCTCCACTTGTAGTCCAATGTCACTTAGGAAAAACGAACAAATAAAAAACTATAGCCATACTGATGTTCTAAAAATTATTCTTTTTGCCAGTTTTAACCCATTTCCTTCTGACCACTTACCACATTAATTTCAGTATTCACTCTTATTTGTTAGACAGGCATGTGTTGATTTAATTAAATGTATTTGTGTTTTAGTTACTATAACTATGTTTGCAGAATTTAATCTGGATCCTTAGAATATCTCACTATGTTAAGTTTTACTTGTTTTAGCCAAAGCTATATAGAGCAAAGTAGTATAGACTAATCTATGTAAGACATATTGTGGAATGTAAAACATGATTAGTATCTGTAAGTTAGAGAGTGCCTGTTTCTAAGATACTGCAATAATTCTCTCTCCACATCAAAAACATATTGATGAACATAGAAGCAGAACCATTTCTGTGTCCTCACTTGAAGGACAAGCAGGCTAGTCTGAAGCAGAGAAAATCCATAGAAGTTCCTATGAGTATGCATCATAGAAAAGAAGATTGGAATGGCGCAGTCCCAACTTTTCATCCATTTGCTTCATTCTCTCTGTATTTTTTGACATATCAGAAATCTGTTCATCTTTGAATCCCACTTCTATTTTTCTGCCTGTTTAATTGGGATCAGAATTACCTGATGGCACTGTGCAGCTCTCTGTTGCCCTGTTTTACAGATTTCTTAGATTTCCTTTAGGTGTTTTTCTGCTCTTTAAGGCTAACCCGGAAGCCCATGCTGCAGTTCAGCTGAACATTCATGACGAAAGATAGATTTCCAGTTGCTTGCAATGCTCTCCTCTAAGCATTCTATCACTGACCTGGAATAAAGATATACACGATTCCTTTTAAACAAAAGAACTTCTTAATGATAAAAAATTATCAGTTATTTATCCTGACAAACAGTATTCCATGCTTTTAAATATAATAAATACTGATAGTCAATATATAAATTATCCATTTTATGTTTAATATTAAACAGTATACAGTTGAGTAGTCCTGTTCTTCAAGTATAGTTTCTAAGTATTTGTAAAGCTGATGCAAATGCATTATATTTTGACATTTAAAAGACTGGTTTTCTTTAATACTGTCTACATTAATTTCAGCATTGTTGTTGTTTTCCTGTAGTTGGATATATAACATTGAGTGACAAGAATTATATTGTTGATTACTTAGATTTAATCTTAAATAACTTTTAGCATATAAAATGTATTTCCTCCTGAATTTTTAAAAATAAAATTGCTTGGGAACATGGAACATTTAGTGAGGCTAAGTTACACAAAACTCATTATATTTCAGTGACTAAATATGAGTATGAGTGAAAGGGTCTCTGATGCCCTGGTGAAATGTCAGCATTCCTTTTTCAGGTATTACTGCATTTTTTTGCATTTTATTTCTATCTATGACATATCAATCTTAATGAATGTCAGTGAAATGATAAGATATTTTGCAGACAATCGTGTGCATTTTGATGGAAGTGTTAGTAAAATGCCAGCCCATATGTCTTAAAATATGTATTCTTTGTAGATTAGTTACCTACTTTACATAGTATTCTGATGGTAACCATGACTACGCTGTGTGAGCTGGATTGCCCAATATCTATTCATTTCATCTCATTCTTTCCTTATTTACCTCAGGGAGATACAAAAAGCCATTTGCTATAGCAGTGAAAATGACAAAATACAGTAGTCAGTGAAATTATAAAAATGGTGGACACACTATAACTTTCTGTGTCCCAAGATGATTTGAAGGATAATGAAGGCCCAAAGCTTCAAGAAATTATATAAATTATATGAATATGAATGAGTTGATACAATGCACAAAAGGAAGGAAGGAAGGAAGATGTAAAATATAGGATAAGTAAATAATAAGTAAGTAAAGCAATCAGAAACACCACACAAGTAGCTAAACTGAACTAATTACATTTGGAGGAAATGCAAAAAAATTTCCAGGGTCTCTGGATACATTGCAAAGAATAAATTGAATTTTAATATCTTAAAAACCAAACCAACTTTTTAAACTAAATTACAAATAAACCAACATAATGCAGGCCCCATTTCACAGGGAGGTTTCCTCAATGAAGGACATGCTGAGTGTGCAATGTCCTGAAGCATCTCATAGTTCAACATAAACATCACAGTGAAGGCCAGGTAGCAGCAGGTCTAATAGAGATCCGTATTATAGATTGATAGCCTATCCATCCCTAGTGGTTCATATCTGTTTTTACAGCCCTGAGAATACAAAAACCCACAAAACAATTTAGTGACTCAAAAAAACATTTCACTAGGTAAAATACTGGATCTTTTGCTGGTTCTATGAGAACTTGGCTTTTAGCTTTTCATTTTCCCTTCTTTAGTTTCCAGATAAATGTACCTATCTGTATGTTCTAGGTATTTTTAAATTTTACTTCCTGAGTTTTTTTAAATGTTTTATACAATAGATTTTGATTATATTCTTTCCCCTCTTCAACTCTCCCTAGATCCTCCCACCCAACCTCCCACCCACTCACCTACCCACCTTCATGATTTTTTTCTTCTCTGTTGAAATAAACAAAAACAACATAATTAAAATGAAAATAATCAAACTTAAAAAATAGAATAAAATCAATAAGACCAATGAATAGCTGTTCTAACAATCTATGATCTCTGACCAATCTATAGGACCCATTTGACCAATTACTCAGCAATATGTAAGCCTTTCCTGGCACTAGAGGCTTTAATTGGGATAAGATAAGTAGTTGGGATATTGTGTGCTCAATTGTATGGCCATTGAGCTTCCTTCCATATATGTAAATATATTAGGAAATTTCTACAGTAGTTGGCTTTCCATATGGCTTTTCAAAAGCCTTTAGTTTAGTTGGTCCTTCTTATATTCTCTAGCTCATTCTGTACTCTCATTCTCTCCCCATTTAATCCTTTGGTTCTAGCTTCCCCTCTGTCTCTTATAACACCATACACTATTTCCCCTTCCTTGGGAGATATCTCCACCCACCCCAAGTCCCTTGCTAGCTACATAAACATTGCAATAATTCAGATATCAGATGACACATATATCAAAGGCTTGTCATCTAACATTCAAATAAAAGAGAAAACATACAGTGTTTGTCTTTCTGGGTCTTGATTATTTCAGTCAGGATGATTGTTTCTAACTCCATACATTTACCTGAACCTTTCATAACTTCATTTTTCTTAGCATCTGAATAACATTCCATTGTATAAATATACCAGAATTTCATT
The DNA here is from genome assembly GCA_902168405.1 of Peromyscus aztecus. Classification (NCBI taxonomy): domain Eukaryota; kingdom Metazoa; phylum Chordata; class Mammalia; order Rodentia; family Cricetidae; genus Peromyscus; species Peromyscus aztecus. The sequence continues at coordinate 27,531 of CABHPQ010171382.1, read as the reverse complement.
ATCCTTTCATCGGTTAATAACATGTAGCTGTTTCAATTTCTTGGCTATTATGGATATAGCAGTAACAATCACGGGAAAGCAAATATCTCTACAGTAAGATGTAGAGTCCTTTGGATATATGCCCAACAGTTGCATAGCTGGATCTTGAGGTAAATGGATTTTCAGTTTTTGGAGTATTTCTATGGGCTGTTCAAGTTTTCATTCCCAACAGCAATGAATAAATGTTCTTTCCCCTCATCCTCCCCAGAATGAGCTGTCATTTATTTTACATATCTTGATCATTCTGACTAGGGTAAGATGAAATCTTAAAGCAATTTTAATTTGCATTTCCATAATGGCTAAGGATGTTGAACATATTTAAGTTGTCATCAGCCATTTGTGTTTTATATTTTAAGGACTTTCCATTTAGGTCTATATCCCATTTTTAGTCAGGTTTTTTGATTTCTTGATGTTCTGTATTTTTGTTTTTTATGTATTCTAGACTCTAACCCTCTATTTAGATGTATAATTGTCAGAGATTTTTTACCTTTCAGTGGAATGCTGTTTTCGTCCAATGATGACTTCTTCTGCTGAACATCATCATTGGTTGTTAGACTTAATTCCTCTGGTGTTAGTGTCCTGTTTAGAAAGTCCTTTCCTTGCCAATGAATTGATCTGTATTCCATACTTTGTCGTCAATTGGATCAAGGGTATCTGGTCTTAAACTGAGGTCCTTGACCCATTTGGAGTTAAATATTTTGCAGGGTGATAGACAATGATCTATTTTCATTCTTTTACAAACACCATTTGTTGAAAATGATGTCTTTTCTCCAGTGTGTACTTTTTACTTCTTTTTGAAACTCAAGTGTCTCTAGTTGTATGGAGTTACCTCCTAATCCTCAGTTCTATTCTAATGACCAACAATACCATGATATTTTTATTACTATTGTTGTGTAACACAATTTGAGGTAAGGGATAATAATACCTCCAATATTTATTTTATTATTCAGTATTGTTTTAGCAATCCTGGTTTTTCTGTGTTTCCATATGTGGCTGAAGTTTGGGTTTTTTGTTTGTTTTGTATTTTTTTTTAATTTCAGTGAAGAATTTTGTTGGAATTTTGATGAAGATTACATTGAGTCTGCAAATTGCTTCTAAAAGAATAGTCATTTTCACAATTTTATTCCTACTGATCATTGAGCATGTAAGATCTTTCAATCCTCTGATATCGTCTTCAATTTCTTTCTTGAATGTCTTTAGGCTTTTATTATGCATATCTTTCACTTCTTTGGCTACAATTTTCTCAGAATCATGATAGATATTGGATTTTGGCAAAGGCCTTTTCTGCTTCTATAGATGATCATGTGCTTTTTGTTGTTTTTTCCTGTTTATGTTGTGGATTATGAGTATTGATTTACATACATTGAACTATAATTGCATCCCTGGAATGACGTCACCTTGATCATTGTGGATAATCTTTTTGGTGTGCTCTTAAATTTGGTTTGCAAGTATTTCAATGAGAATTTTGCATATATGTTCAAAAGAATAATGATCTATTATTTGCTTTTACTTGAGTCATTGTGTGTGTGTGTGTGTGTGTGTGTGTGTGTGTGTGTGTGTGTGCATGTTTTAATCAGGTTAATCGTGACTTCATAGAAATAACTAGAAAAAGTTCTACATATTTCCATTTTTCAGAAAAACTTCAGGAGTACTGATTTTAATTCTTCTTTGAAGGTCTAGTAGAATTCTGCGCTGAATCCCTCTGAGTCTTGGTATGTTCTTGGTTGAGAAATTTTAATTATATTTCTATTACACCAAGAGTTATGGGTCAATTCCTCTTATTTCATTTAGATTTAACTTTGGTAGGTCACATATATCAAGAAAATCATCCTTTTCTAATTTTCCTATTTGGGGGAAATAAGTTTTTAAAGTCTGTCCTTATCATTCTCTGAATTTCCTTGGGATGTGTTGTAATGTCTCCCTTTTCATTTTTAATTTAGTAATTTGGATATTCTGTTTCAATACATTGGTTAATGTAGATAAAGGTCTGCCAATCTTGTTTATTTTCTAAAAGACAAAACTGTTCGTTTCATTGATTCTTTTTGTATTGTTATGTAGCTGTTATATATTTGTTTGTCTGTTTGTTTCTACTCCACTGATTTCAGACCTGAATTTTACTGTTTTATTTCTTCCCATCTACTCTTTTTGGGTATTATTTCTTCTTGTTTCTCTAGAACTTTCAAGTATATCATTGTTATTAATATAGGATTTCTTTAGGGTTTTTCTATTGTTGTTTTATGTAGATACTTAACTTGCCTCCTGATTAGAATTGCCTTCATTGTGTCCCATAGTTTTGGGTTTGTTCTATTCAATTCTAAGAAGTCTTTAATTTGCTTTGTGATTTCTGTCTTGATAATTTTTTTTTCATTTAGTAGTGACTTATTCAGTTTTTATAATTTTCCATATTTTCTACCATTACTTTTGTTGTTGATTTCTGGCTTTAATCCATGGTGGTTAGATAGGATGCAGGGCATTATTTAATTTTTTTTATATATCTGTTGAGATTTGCTCTGTTCCAGTATGTAAAAAACTTTGGAGAAAGTTCCATGTCTGCTGATGAGAAGAGACATTCTTTCATGCTTAGGTGTAATGATCTGTAGATGTCTTTTAGGTACCTTTGATTTATGACATTAATTATTCCAACATTTCTCTATTTAGTTTTTGTCTAAATGACCTATTGGTGAGAGTTGGATACTGAAGTCACCTACTATTGCTGTGTGACTTTAGCTTTAGTAATGTTTCTTTTATGAACTTGGTGTCTTTGTGTTTGGTGTGTTAATGTTAAGAATTGCAATGTTCCCTTGGTGAATTTTTCCTTTGATGAGTATGTGGTGTTTTTTTCTATATTTTCTGTCTAATTTTGGTTTGAAATCTGTTTTTTTTTCCAGATATTCAAATAGCTACAACTGCTTATTTCTTTCATCAATTTTCTTGGAATATATGTTTGTTACTAATAATATCTGTCATTGTTAGGGAGGTAAGTTCCTTGGATGCAACAGAAAGTTTTTTTTTTTTAGTTTGTTTTCTTTCTTTCTTTCTTTCTTTCTTTCTTTCTTTCTTTCTTTCTTTCTTTCTTTCTTTCCTTCTCTCTCTCTCTTTCTTCTTTCTTTCTTTCTTTCTTTCTTTCTTTCTTTCTTTCTTTCTTTCTTTCTTTCTTTCTTTCTTTCCTTCTTTCTTTCTCTCTCTCTCTCTCTCTCTCTCTCTCTCTCTCTCTCTTTCTTTCGTTCTTTCTTTCTTTCGTTTTTTGAGATAGGGTTTCTCTGTGTAGCTTTGTGCCTTTCCTGGAACTCTGGAGACCAGGCTGGCCTCAAACTCATAGAGATCCGCCTGGCTCTACCTCCTGCATGCCGGGATTAAAGGCGTGAGTCACCACAGCCTGGCTGCTCTAGTTTGTTTTCTGTTATGTGATGAAACACTGACTACAAACAACTTGACAAGGAAAGGGTTTATTTGGTTTACAACTTAAGGCCCATCATTAGAGGATGCAAATGAAGAAATTCAAGGCAGGAATTGAAGAACTAACTAAGGAACCCTGCTTACTAAATGTTCTCTATGGTTTGCTCCATTTGCTTTCTTATACAACTCTGGACAAAATGCCCAGAGGTGGCGTGGCTCATAGTGAGCTAGGCACTCCCACATCATTCATTAATTAAGCAAGTATCCAGCAAACATCCCTCAAAATTAATACGATGAACACAATTCCTCAGTTAAAGTTCTATATTTCCACATATTTTAAGTTTGTGTTAAGATGACCAAAACTAACATATATACATTCATTCAGAGTTGTGTGTACATGTATGTAGTGCTGACCACTTAGATTATGATAATTATTAGCAAGTTCATCCCTGAAGAAAATAAATTGGTTTCCCCTAGAAGCCATTGAATTTAAGTACCTCTTCACCTACAGGTAGAACCTTGTAAAATTTCCTGTGTCCGTACTGATGGTGGCATCATTATTTTAAGACGTTATCAAAAGTCACCTAAGTACATTGTGCCATCTTGAGCAATTATATATTATTTTTTAAGTGGAATTATTTAGAACCTACATGCTCTTAGAAGCCACAGCTGCCAGTCCAGACTACTCTATCCAACAAAGCAATACATCACAATTGATGGAGAAAGAAAATATTTGATGATTAAAAAAAGACCAAAAAAAAAAAAAAAGCCAAGAAACAGTTAAGCGGTTTCTGTAGACCAATGTAACTCCATAGAAGTCCCTAGATGCAAAAATTCAGTCTTATAGATTGTTAACTACACCAAGGAGGACACCAGGGATTAATAATCCCAGAACAGTTAGTCAAAAGGGGGAACAACTCACACCACAACAATAAATAATAGAAATTAATAAACATTCCTCATTAAATCAATGACCTTAGTTCTTGAAAAAAAAAAGACAGAGATTAACAGACTGGAATTAGGAGAAATGTTCGTATTAAAAAAATTCTTAGCCGGGCGGTGGTGGTGCACGCCCTTAAATCCCAGCACTCGGGAGGCTGAGGCAGGCGGATCTCTGTGAGTTCAAGGCCAGCCTGGTCTCCCAAGCGAGTTCCAGGAAAGGCGCAAAGCTACACAGAGAAACCCTGTCTCGAAAAACCAAAAAAAAAAAAAATCTTTAGTTTCAAAGTTAATGAATAAAAATATTATTAAAAAGACAAGATCAATAGTTGGTATATGTTTTCTCTGCAGATGAAATTAATTTGTTTTAATAATTAAAATTATTTTAGAATAAATAATAAATACATGTAATAGTTGTATTGACAAAAAATAAGAAAATATTAAAAAGGGCAAAATTAAAAATATATCCAATGGATATTCAAAACTAATGCACTCTTTTACTAAGCTTTATTCTCTTACAAATAAAAAGTAAAAATTTAATTAAAGGTGTTCAGGATTATTATTTAGTGTTGTATATATTAGAACATTAATTTAATTTACACATTCACGTTTAGAGATAGTTTTCTCCTTTGTGTGTGGGCACATGTATGTATATATTTAGTGGGAATATCTTAGATCCTATCTCTTAGCAAATGTCAGGTAAATAGAATATTATTAACTGGCCATTCTGTTGTATATTTGATCCTCAGACTTTATTCATATTATTTATTTATTTATTTATTTACTTACTTACTTACTTATTTTTGTATGTATGTTTTGTATATATAAGTGTATACCCCTGTTATGCACATGCACACATGTGTGTGTATGTTGTGTGTGTGCATTTAATTCTATGGACATGGATTGTGTGCAGATGCATGTGTACATATGAGGATGATATTAGCTGCCTTCTTCCATTGCTCGTCATCTTATATTTTGAAGCAAGGTTCTTTTACATCTGAAACTAGTTATCCAGTTTATGCCAAGATTTTTTTACCTATGTCTCTCCCCATGGGATTACAGGTGAGTCACCATGCCCACATGATAATAACATGTATACTGGGGATTGAATTCCATCCCTTAGACTTATGCTAAAAGTGTTTTACATGACAAGTCATGTTCCAGCCCCTTTATTCATCCTACAATTAAATTAAAACTTGTAAGTTTAGACCAACACTTCCATGACCTTCTCTGCTCATAAGAGTATTCCTCTTTTAAAGTTCACACAAAAGTAAAACCACACAGTATTTGTCATTCGTGGCCAGTTTCTTTCATTTAGCTTACATTCTCAAGGTATAGCAGGACTTCCCTAAAAGAAAACAGTAAGAATACATTGTTAATATGCTAAATTATATTATTTAAATTAGTGAATTATCAGAATATATTATATGAAAAAAATCTATTTTCAATAGCTGAATAAAATAAATTAGTGAATTTTATTATATAATAATTATATCACAATAAATATTTTTATAAAATACAGTAATAACCTTTTAAATTTTTTTGAAAATTCTGTGTATATATATACATATATATATGTGTGTATTATATGTATGTATATATATAAAGAGAGAGATAAGGGAGGAGAAAGAGAAACTTTAGTGAACTGAAAAGAATTCTTCAAGTATATCTGACAGATAAAAAGATTAAACTATCAAGGAACATTATGAGTCACTTAGAAGGGCATTTAGGTTGTCAACTAACTTCTCACAAATAACAGTGGGAAAGGAGGTAATGAAATAACATTTTCAGCATTCTAAAAGAAATAGCTGTCAACTCTAGTTTCAGTACACACACTTATTTGTCTAAAGGAAAGATGTAGTATAAAATGTTCTGGTTTCACTAGAACTTTACCACCACCACCCTCACTGCAGACTTTTCCTCTCACTTGTAGCTGAGTGGAATTAAATCTGAGTTCTGGACAACAGAACATAAGCAGGCTTGTGTGTACCATTCTTGGCCTAATGCATAGTTCAATAGTTTTTTGCTTTATTTTGTTTTGTTTTGCTTCATATGCCTTCATGAAGTAAAGAGTCTGGGTATCTCACCAGACACCAGAGACACAGGGTAACAAGAAAGAGCTGAATTACTAGAATAGAAGGCTTCCTGGAAAATACCTGATTCTATTCAATATAAATGGAAAATAAACTTTCATGATGTTAACTATTGAGATTTGATGTTTTGGTTGTTATAAAAGCAGAAAGAATGGAAGAATTTTAAGCCAAACAGAAGTTACATTTACATTAAAGAAATTATGAGAAATATCTTCAAGAATATATTTCATTAATATACAAAAGTAAATTAGAGGAAAAACATGTTGTATATTTGATAAATCTCTGCAGCAAATAGCACCCTACAAAATACATAAAGGCAATAATTAAATAGATGAAATCATACGTATACTGAAGGATAGGAATGTAAAGAAAATCATTTAAAAATTTTTATTTTCAACCTTAGTTAACGATATGATTATGCAACATGATGTACATTGTTGAAATATTAGATTACTAAGAAAACAGATGCAGTATCTAAATATTTTACATAAATAAAAGATAAATATCTTGGGAAAAATAAGAAGGGGAGAATATTTAAGTGAAGTTGAAAGTATACAAATTTTAGAATAATATACACATACATTAATAAAATATATGCATACATAAGTATATTAATAATCTCTATGAAAAAGAGAATACATTAAACAAATTAGTACAAAATATGGCAAATGCTTGACAAGGATATTTATATAACATATTTTAACTATTTCTTAATTACAACTTTATTGAGAAAGAAATTAAATAGCTTTCAGTATACTGACTCTAAACTATTTGCTACTATCCAAAAATATAGGTTTTCATAAACATTATTTTAAAATCTTTGGTTCTACTTAAATGAAAAGTTAAAAGGAAAACTAGATAAAGTATAGATCAGTTCATAGTAAAATAGAGCAGACATCAAATATCTAGAAAAATTTAACAAAACAAAACATAGCAGTAGAGATAAAACCAATCTAGTAGTTCCTTTGTAAGAGGAGTAATTGATATGCTTACAAAGACATAAAAGACATGTTTCCAATATATTCAAACTATAAAAATTTTGATGTTAGTAAGATGTTAATTTTCTAAAATTGACATTGATCTTCAACTTTGGCTCACTCAAATCTAGTTGGCATTGTAAAAATAAAACTTTCGGTTGGTTTTCTACTTTTCTCAAAATACAGAATGTAAAAAGCAAAGTTGTAATTGAAGGAGAAGAAAACCAAATGGAGACTTAGGAGTGGAATGGTCCTACAAGCAGGGTGATGCAGTTACTAGAGCAAATCGAAAGCGGATTAGAGATGCTAGAAAGCAGAATCAGCACACCTGAAGCTAGGTCAATCGAGATTACTCAGCCTCAGAGACAAAGAGAAAAATAAGCATGGCTTCAGAGGCCTGTGGGCCACTATCAACAACAAAACATATAAGGAGTGCTAAAAGGTAGTGCACAAAATAATTGTGTGTATTTGATAAAAGGAGATTGAAATTTCTCCAACTTGATGAAGACCATTTTCACTGAACTCAAAAGCTAAATAATCACAAAGTAGCATAAGTTTAAGGAGATACATATACAGACACATCAGATCAAACCAACAGATAGAAAAACACAAATCAGAATCATGAAAGCATCAAAAGAACAATAACTCACCATAAAGACTGCTAATAAGAACATTAGCAGATATTGCATCAGAAAACGTGACAGCAAAGAGGGAGTAGAGTGGTGTTATCAGATAAGGGGGAACAAAGAAGACTGCCAACTACACGTGCAAAACAACAGACCTTGTCTTTGCAAATCAATAGGTAAGCAATGTGCAGAAAATATAGAATTCAAAGACTTATGACTTGATCTATTATTTTCTCTACTTTTATGTGTTGTTCAAAATTATACTATGTTGAGTGATTAGAAAGAAAAAATTGTTAGCACTGCTGTCTGCAAAGGACATCACTGTGAAAACAAAACTTTGAATACTATAGACAGAGATTTAAAAAAAAGCACTCTAGAAATACTCAACAAATTGAAGAAGTTTTCAAGTCATAGAATCAATATATTAAAGTCTGATGCAGACCATACACAAGCAACCATAAATCTGAAATGGAAACAGAATAAATGGCTCAATTTATGGACTCTGGACTGACAGCTGGGGAGCCTGAATGGGACCAAACTAGGCCTTCTGAATGTGGATGAAAGTTGCATGGTTTGATGTGTTTGTGGGTCTCCTGAGAATGGGACCAGGACTTATCCCAGGTACACAAACTGGTTTTTTAGACTTCATTCCCTATGGTACGATGCCTTACTCGGCCTTGATGCAAAGGGCAGGGGCTAGGTCTGTCCCCAACATGGTATGACAGCCTGTGTTGACTCCCCAAAGGAGGCCTTACCCTCTATGAGGAGGGGACTGGGATGGGATGGGAATAATTGGGGGGGGAGCGGGAAAAGAGGAGGGAGGGGGAACAGGAATTGGTATGTAAAAGGAAAAAAATTAATAAAAATTTTACATAAAAAATAAAGTAAAACCTTTTTCAAACTACAGTACTCATAAATGAATGCTGCCAATCATATGAACAGCTTATACACTGAATAGTAAATTTTTTTGTGGAACAAATAAACTTAACTAAATGTAAAGACTCCATATACTAATGCACTATAAAGAACTTATTTTAAAGATGGTAAGAGAACCTAAAATGATCTACTGCTTCAGAGTAATCCACCCAAAACCATAGTGATCTGTTTTTACAGAAGTGGGAAATTTGGTCTACAAATTCACGTAGAATTTCAAAGCTCCACACAATGTACTATAAAGGTAAAGCTGGTACCTGGTACTCTCTAATATAAAAACTATACAAAGCTGGAGTAATAAATATAGTATGTGGTACAGACATTAAGACAGACACATAGCCAATAAAATCACATTAAGAATTAGAAATAAAGTCAAGCATCAATGGGCAATTGATTTTCAGCAAGAGCATTACAAATCCAATGGGGAAGTCTTTTCAATGCATATTCTGAAGATCTTGCCACTCTCCACTTCTTTGTCAGAGCTGCAAGGTGAAGGTCTTCATGCTTTATCTGCTGTGAGGATTAATCTGTCTCATCTCCTCAAACTTAAGTAAATTTAATTATTTACAGATACAGAAAATCATATTCAGGGAGATCAAATGGCTTGTTAAAATATGGCTTGGCTTTTGCTTTAAAATCAGATTTCAGAACTTTAGATGTACTTGCCCAGATTTGTTTCTTTTCTTCAGTTTAAATGATAATGAAAATATGAGACTGATCTTTAAATTACATTGTCTGAAAAATTAATACTGTCCTGTCAAAATACTCAGACCTTTTAACTGTTATTTTAATCCAAAATAGTGTTTTGCATAGTAAGGGTGATTCTGGTCATCGAATAGTTTTAAAAGTCACCCCTAGCCATTTTGGTTCACTCTTAATTTTTCCACACTAAAAATCTCCTAACGCTCTCAAGATGTGGTAAAATTTGAATGTAGGAGAAAATGCATTTTTGTGTGTTTATGATTTACAATGCTCTGTATAAAAATAGCTGTAATGAAAGGGGATCAGAGCTTTTCACATCAATACAACAAAACAGTATTATGCAAATATCCCCTTTGAGTGCATCCATTATCAGACTATTCTTCTTTGATTCAAGCAACAACAATATCAACTTGATACCGTAATGACTCAAAAGGAGCAGCCCTAAAGTGTGCTTTTCCTTGAACAAAGAGAACTCAGGGCTGAGTTTTATTGCGACAAGACACTCTAAGACCCTCTGGATATCTAACAGTCATTCTCATTCATAACAAATAAAGGTAAATTAAATGAGAGGTAAGGACTATACCAAGTGTTTTTTTCTGCCTTCTTCAGTAGGATGAGTCAACAGAATAACCACTCACAGTTCTCCAATTGACAATACAACAGCTCAGTTATTTTATTAGGACATTTTCCTGTTACTTATAGATTTATTTTTGGTTATTGTTGAGATGAAAGATCCAGTGAACTTCAGGAGCTCATTTTTAGCAGGTAGAGATGGTGCTAAGAAAATTACTCCATTCCCACTTGGTTAAATCATGAACCAAAATATGGTAAAACATAAAAACTAAAGTGATCAAAGATACTTCAGGGATTACATTCAGTGACTCAGAGAGGAAATACATAGGCTGAGTAGTCAAAACCCAATGGGAGAAAACAGAATGATATTGGAGGCTTTGTGGTTAAAAGCATACTCAGTTGGTTGTATGCTGGGACATGGATACACTTAGTAAATGTGGAAAATATATATGGTCATATGGTCATAGCAAGAGGCAAAGTCACAAATAACTAATATGTGTTCACCAACCTGTGTGGAAGGCTTATGACCATGATGTTATAGATCAACATTCAGGAACTCATTCAGGATTCACAGTAGATGATCTACATTTTGAATTACTGCCTAACTAGTTCCCCACAGACTAGTGTGGTATATTCAAGAAATAAATCTTTGGTAAACTGAGAGAAGATGACAAAAATTGAAGCTTATTTCTCCTAATTATTTAAATATTTGTTTTTTGAGATGTTTCCATATGACAGGCTGAGATATTAACAATGTAGATCATGAAGACTTCCCATTTGAATCAGACCTCAGTCAGTTGTGGCAGAAACAAGACTGTCAGCTACAGAAATGGGAAGTATAATGAAGAATGAGACTTACCCACTAAGATCTTTATACAATAGCCAGCACATCCTTGAGGTTTTAATACAATGACCACTATAAAAGTAAACACTAGTTTAATGTTTGTTAATACCTGGGCAGCTGTTAAATTTCCTCTTACACCATCTTTGTTTGGGAATTAGTGTTATTTATTTGAAGACAGCATAAATTCTATAGGAAACAATAGATAAACTGAGGGAATACTACGCATAAGGTTTAAAGGATCAGACATGGCAGTTCTCTGTTAGATGCCTTTCTCATTGGCTGTTGGTGATTTGGACTTGGCTGCCTTACTGTGTCCTTTATTATTATTTCCATCTCTTATTATTATTAAGACATAATTTTACCCTTACTGTCAAAGTGTCTTTTCTAACAATTGTCTTGAGTAGTCTCCATTCTTAAACTCAATTGGCTCCTATCTAAGTGGTTTTGTGAAGAATTGAAAATTACAGTTTATTTCCAAAAATAGATAGCATATGTACTCAGATAAGTCTTCAGTCAAAGCCTATAGTGTTACAATATCCAGTTGAAACTCTGCCAGTGTGCTCTGAGCGGAATAAGTACATTGTGTTGGCAATATTTATGCCTTTCAGACTTCAAAAAAACTATGCTCAACTCTCCAGCAACTAATAAGCACCCTTCCCTCATGGAGCTCTGTTACAGGTGGTTAAGAAGAACTGAGGTAGCATGGAGATTCACTTTGGCTTTTGACGTGAATAATAACAAATTTGAAAACATAGTTTTTATCTTACATGAGCAGAGAAAGGCAATGGAGTATTAAGCAAGGGACTAGTATATTCATTAAGTTTTGGAGGATTTTGTTATCCTTAGATTATCAAAGAGGAAAATCTAGAAATTATTTTTTGTAAAGTTGCATAAAACCCTAAGCTATGTGATTTGAAGATGGTCCAACTACAAACCATTGTCCTTCATCTTGTAAGAGAACAATACCTGAGACTCGTGCATATAGCAGCCCTGTGGTTTTAGTGTCCTCCTGCGTCTACCCACAAGCTGTGCTTCAGAACTTCTGCCTCCTGATTATCTTCACTCTGAACTTCTGAGTTTGCTTCTTCTCTTAATCAGGTATACTGTCTGGAAACAGAGATGTTAGTTTCTTTAAAACTTCTTGGAACTGAATTTCTGATATCGTTTTTTAGGGACAGAAGGACTGCTGTTCCAGGCCTTCCTCCATTGCCCAGAGTTCAGCAGGATTTGCTCAGACTGTCCTTTCTCTATCTTAATGAAACAGTGCTCTATATCCTACACATTCACTCTCAGCAACCCCTGACAATATGTAAGACAAAATAAATATGAATCTCAGAACACAAAAGAGTTTCTATATATTTACTAAGTAAGTTGAGTGGTATGTTATCTCGCTCATCATATTTCCAAGATTAAAAAAAAAAACATTTTCTTCAACAAATTATTATGTGAGTACTTTTTTTGTTGTTGTTCAAATGTCTTTGTCTTTTTGTGCTACTGTAACAAAATACCTGAAATTGGGTTATTTATGAGAACATAAATTCATTATCTCACGGGTAGGCTGTGAAGTCTAAGATCAAAGAACTGGCAGATTCAGTATCTGATGAAGGCTCACTGTGTTTCCGACATGATGCCTATTACTGCCTTCTCACATGGCAGAAGTGTGATTATTTTATCTTAATGTGACAGAGTGCAGAAAGACAAAAGGAACTGAATTCATTCCCTCCAACAATTTTATGAAAATAATAATCTCATATATAAAGGCAAAGTTTCCATAATATAATCTCTTAAAAACTCTACCTCTTAATATTGTTGTTTTTGAATTAGATTTCAATCTGAATTTGAGAGATTAACTTTCAGACTAGAGCAGTCTAACCACGGACCCCCCAAAATCTATATCTTTTTACAAGGTTCATTGATTCCATCTCATCCCTAAGACTTGCTCCAGCATCAATTAAAGATTTTAAAGTCTAAAATCTTATGTAAAGACCATCTAAAAAGACACAGAAAGAGACCATGTATGATTCATTTTGAGGGAAATCTTCCAAGCTGGTGGTATGTGGAAATGAACAAATGATATGTTTCACAAATGTAATGATGGGTCAGGGAGATGATATATTCCCATGCCAAAGGTCAAACTAAAAATCTATGTGTAAGCAACCATAGTTACCACTGTGCATTCTTCTTACCTGCAGATTTAGCAGCAAATGCCACCAAGGTTTCCTTTCCATGTTTGTTCAGTCTTTGGACATTGCAAAAGATGCTGTCATCTACAAAGTTCACATTTCATACCTATGAAATGTAATTGAAAATTTAATCACAAATACTTAAATTTTAAGTAAGTTTACAATTTTGTGTTGGGCTACATTTAGAGTTGTTCTTGGCCACATATAGATGCATGTGGCCTTTTATTTTGACCCTGCTTACCCTCTGTATTGGTAACCAAAGCCACATCTGAGCTCTTTGGAGTCATAGATAAGGACACAGTGAGCATTTTAGTAGAATATGTAGAGCAGAGATGCATAGCAAACCTGAGCAGTGAGTCTTGTTTCCTGCCCTCAGTCCTCTTGTACTCCTGACCAGTGATGTCAGTGCTAACATCAGAGGTCTCTGAAATGTCTGTGGGGATGCTTTCCAAAGCATATGGCTTCTCTCTATCCATATTATCCAGTCCTGATGCTTTCCCCTAATATATCATGTTAGTATTTACATCTGGCCATGCCAAGAACTTTAAGAATCTTGAAGTTTTGCCTTCTTATTTATGATCTATTACAGCATTAAAACATTCCTCTCTTTTTTTGTTTTATAATAAGCAATTGAGAGACTACATACAAAGTCTTCAAAATTTTGGTGATTTTTTTCCCACAAAATATCCTAACCATCCCTTATATGTTCTGACTCTCACAAAGTCCTTGGGCACATAGAAAACTAAGCCAAGTTCTTTGTTACTGTGTAACAAGGATGTTCTTTCCTCTTGTTTCCAATATCTTATCTCTCATTGCTAAGACTCTATCACAGTTATCTTTACTGTCTATTCACATGAACATTCTGATTGTGACAATGTGGGTAATTTCCAGGACGAATAAGGTTTTTCCTATATTGTCTTTCCTCTTTATCTGAACTATAACCATAATAACAATTTATGGTCACTCCCAAATTTAAAGACTATCTTATAGCAGTGCCTCACTTCTCAACATCAATATTTGTCTCAATGTCTTTGTGCTACATTAACATAATACCTATGACTAGTCAGTCAATTCTCAGGGTCTAGTATCTGAAAATCTACAATCAAGGTGTTGCAAGCCTAGGTAAAGTCCTGATCTCTCTGCTATTACATCTGGACATGGCAAAAAGGTGATTGCATCTTTGAACATGGTAGCAAAGCAGGACGAAAGCAGCAACATACACCTTCAAGTCCTTTTATGCAGATGCCTTTTTCATGCTTGAGAGAAGAGCCATTATGGCTTCATCATTGTCTAAAGGCTCTTAACAGTGTTATACTGGAGATTTAGTTTCAGCATGAACTTTGGAGGACACACGAATATGCATCAGCAAAAATAATGTTTCCAAGTAAATGAGAAATATAGATATCTGTCTAATTTCACAATGATTTTATGAAATTTTAATCTCTATGAAAACTTTTGTTGAAAGCAATGGACTGAATTTTAGGCCCATTCAAAACTAATTAAATAAACTGTTGATCACTTGTACTCCATGATCTTCAGGGAATTGCAAATTCGCTAGAGATCCAGGAGAGTCATGATGAATATACTTTAATAAGAATGATTAAAGTATAAGAGACACGAAAAATACCCATCTTATTCTGAAATGAAAGATCAATTATTTGAAATGTTTTTTATTAAATTATTAGATAATCATTATAACTGTCTTTTATATTGACTCTTGATTTCTTCATTGAGGTGTATAGTTTCAATGATTCAATTATTTAACAAAAGTTTCTGTCATTTAACAAACTTCTGTTTCCTGTGTGTCAGGCACTGTGGTCAAAGTTAGTAATGGAGCATTGAATAAATAGGACAAGCTATTGCAAAAGCTGGAGTTCGGCTAAAGAGGATTATTAAACAAATGATGATGAAGATGAATGTGATGGTTCATGCCTGAAATTCCAACATTCATATGGCTGAAATAAGAGAATTACTGTAAGTTTGAGACCAGCTAAGGCTACAGAGTGAATGCTAGTCTACTGGGGCAAACCATTGTTCAAAAATTAGGTTGTTATAAATGCCACAGTGATTAATTCTGGGTTGGCATCAAACTATATCATATGGCAAAATAAAACTAAATTAAGACCATTGAACTACAGTAAGTGGTGGTCCATGCCTATAATCTCAGCAATCAAGAGATTGAGAGGCAAGAAGATCACAAGTCTCAGCAAACCTAGATTGTATAATGAGTCCCTGTCACAATAAAACAAAGAAAGAAATAAACAAGCAGATTGAAGTTCACAATTTTTGCATGAAAACTATGATCGTGGCTAGTGAGATAGCAGAACTGATAAAAATGCTTTTTTGCCAAGCCTTATGACTTGTGTTTAATACACACACTGGAATGAGAGAACTAGTTCCTGTAAGTTGTTCTCTGACATCACATACATTGTGTCATGGATATGTCCCCCTCTCTCTCACTCCACAAAATAAATAAATAAATGATAAAAAAAAAATAACAAGAACCTGTCATGGATGTTGAGAGAGCTCAGATTTAAATTTTCATAGTCAAACAATTTCTCGTATTAGGAGAATGTCAAGTAACGGGCATTAGACTGGGGGTGAAAGTATGATTACATGGGCGTTCTTATAGGGAATACCTAACAGAGATTAGAAAGAATAGTCTTCCTTATAACTTCTTGTATGAAGACTAGAATTTAGTCACCTGAAGAAAAGAAGACATGTTACAGATCCAGAGGAAACTTCATGAGAAGCACAAAGCTAGGTTAAAGCACTGTAAACCATAAGACCTGAGCACAAGAGCAATGCACCGATTGGCCAACAGCCTGACTGGAAGGTAGGCACCACCAGATAGCATAAGCATTTTAAAATCCTTACTGTAGTTTCCAGATGGTTTTGCTGCATAATCAGAGTTGTAACTTGTATTCCAGTGGATGGTCTCAGAGGGCAACTTGAAAATGGATTTTTCCACTATCATTCTAAATTCTGTAGAATATAGTCTTATCAGTCACTTAACTTGGTACAGCAGGAGCCTTCCATTGAATGGGACTACAAAACACTTGCCAGTTCTTTCTCTCAAATGCAGTAGCTACTTACTGCCACCATGTGGAAGTCTTTAAGCTTAAATAAACATTGATACCTAACATGCACTAATGTAGATATTTTCAAGCCTACAACTGGAGTGTTATTTTTTAAAGAGGTATGAGAAAACACAGACTGTTCTTCAGTAAGGAGAGTGGCTGTCCTGTGTAAGCTGATATTTAAATCTGCCCTGATATTTAAATCTTGCATCTAATCTCCCATTAAGTTACTCCAAAATCTGATGCCAGTGACCTTCATGTAAAGCTGAATTTGTTTTGCTATTTATCTTTTTGCTTCTCTTTTTATATTACTTAGTTCTTTGTATTCACTCATCTCTTACTCTCAACTACTCTTGCTTTTCACATAAGAATTGCTTTCTTGAAAATCTGTATCTCTTTTAAACCCTATTTTAGCAAAGATGGATTGCCTGTAAATTGTGAGCAATTTAATAAATTATTAAATGAGTAAGACATAGATAATTGAATATAAGCTACTTTAAGACCAAAAGTTGTACTGAAATGTATTAAAAATAATGAAGCACAACTATAAATTTTAAATTTATAAATCTAAAACCATGTAATGTTGAAAGCCATAAGTTTATGTGGTCTAATAACTCTAATGATGCTTGCTTCTTTAAATTTTCTTTTCAAAGGAACATATGCATCTTATATTTAATAATTTTTTGCAGAATATTGAGATTGATGTAATATCATGCAACATTTTTTATCTGCTTTCCCGCAATCCTTTTGCTGTTACATAATGTCCTAAATTAAGGAGTCCTTTTGATATGAAGCTTCATATTCAGGCAAAAGAAACTATTAAATATAATGTGCAATGGGATAAATTTCCTATTTTCCTTCCACAAAACTGTAGAAACCACACGGTAACTGAAGTGAGGAAATTTGATTTGGTTTCTATGAATTCTAGACTTATCTTATGATGATAGTGTCCAGATCCTGCTGTATTTGTTTGGTGAGTTTTGAGCTAGTCCAATATCATGGTGTTTTTAAGTTATAGACTCTCTCTCTCTCTCTCTCTCTCTCTCTCTCTCTCTCTCTCTCTCTCTCTCTCTCTCTCTATATATATATACTTATATATATATATATATATATATATATATATATATTTATATATATATATAATCTATACTTAACATTGCACCATTTGTAGTAAATCCAATTTTGTTTCTAGCAAATAGAGAATTAATCTACCAATATAGTGTGTAGTGCACAAAATATACTTCAAAAAGGTCATCTCCTTTCACATAGCTGAGGTACCTTTGGGTATGTATACTGTACATACATCCATTAATCTTGAAGACACATGGAAGATGATTGTATGATATTTCTTCCTTTTACAAAAAGTCTCTTCAATTCATGATGAAAATGAAATCCTCTCTTTGTCTCATAGTCTAAAAGATGGTTGCTATGGCCATAATTGTCCAGTACAATTCTGAGTACTCAGTTGTATATAGAGTAGCATCTAAACATTAAATCTCTAATTGACTATTAATAAAGAACAATCTGTTGATGTTGGAACACATACCTTTCCCCTTTCAAGTTCTAATTCTCCATTCTAGCTATTAAAGTAATACGAGCTGAATTTGTTTTTTTCCCAAAGTTCTTGAGCTTGTATCTAAAATACTAGGGAGCAATGAAAGCATTTATTTTTGTATTGACAGAATAGATTTTCATAAAATAAACTTTGATCATTAGGAGAATTAATATCTAAAAGGAATGTTTACTTTCATTCATTATTCATTCATTATCAGTTTGACCAGAGAAGAAAGGTAAATTTGTGTGTGTGTGTGTGTGTGTGTGTGTGTGTGTGTGTGTGTGCATGGTGAAATTTCATATCCCAAACTTTTCTAGTTACTTTGTTCACCTGCAATATTCATCTTCCTCTGGCTCCAAGTTGGAGCCTCAAACATTTGTATATCATCAATAGCATGCCATGCATGGCAAATCATTAACATTTTACTATACTCTGAAGAACATAAAAAGGTAACAAAAACATAGATATGAGTCAGTGTTTTAGAAATACATGCAATCCACCTAGTGCTAGTAAAGATTCATAGGAGAATATTCTCTAAATATACCTTAAAAGACAAATGGGAACTACTCCATAGATCAACACAGCAGAAACAAAGATACAGAAGTGTAAAAGGGTACACTATCTCATGGAGTTATAAGTAGTTTGGCTTCACTGACAGCCAAAAATGTATTGGACAGATGGACAGAAAGTTGGGACAGTTACGGTTGCAAAAGGGATTAAAAGCCATGTTTAACCACTTAAAGTTCAATCTCTTATCCACCTTTTTATGCTATTATTTTTAAGAGTATGGGTGTTTTGCTTGCCTGTGTGTCTGTGTACCACACGTATAGCTGGTACCAGTTGAGGCCAGAAGAGGGCATCAGATACCCTGGAACTGGAGTTCCAGAGGGTTGTGCATCACTATGTGGATGCAGGGAATCAAACTGGCCTCAGGAAGGGCAACAAGTTATCTTAACTGCTGAACCATCTCTCCAGCCCCCTCTTGCCAATTTTTTCCCCTAAATTATGCCTGGTGATAACCTCTCTAAAGACATCAACAAAAATAATTTTAGCCTTGTCCTAGTAGAACAGTTTGGTGTTTGTTCGTGTGGATGCTTAATATTTTACTTAATTAAAAACTTTATGATAATACCAAAAGTTTGGTATCTATGCTACCAACAGTAAGGAACCATAATTCTTCTTATTCATTTTTCATTTCTTTAGAATTTCAGGAATCAATATCAAATTTACATTATTTCTAACCCACACTTTCCCACACCCCGGCAAGTCCTCCTGTGTTCCCTCAACTTACTGTCAACTTTATCAGCTGTCCTTTTACTGTTGTTACACAATGTATGGGTTCTGTAAGGACTGAGTTATGGCAGTTGAATGACCCTGTCAGTGAACTCGTCAGTAATAGAGAGAAAAAGCTTTTCTCTCTCTCCCAGCAGCCATTAGTCACCTTTAGGTATTCCTATAGGACTTGAG
Source organism: Peromyscus aztecus (assembly GCA_902168405.1). Lineage (NCBI taxonomy): Eukaryota > Metazoa > Chordata > Mammalia > Rodentia > Cricetidae > Peromyscus > Peromyscus aztecus. Next base: position 8,124 of record CABHPQ010171382.1, on the reverse strand, counting down.
CCTTATTTGATTTCCCCCATCCACATTGGTTGTCAGTGGGTTCTGTCTTTGTACATACCTTGTTTAGGTGACCATATCGTTAAGATTCCATAAGTGCAACTCCCTGCCATGTATAGAAGACAGTCTCTCAGTAGACATCCTGGTCTTCAAGCCCGTACCGTCTTGTCTTTCCAAATGGTCGCTGATCCTTAGGTGTCAGGTTGTGGGGTGAATGTTTCATTTGAGGGTGGGAACCCCATAGTCATTTGTTCTCTGCATTTGACCGGTTATGGATCTCTGTGATAATGTCCATCTTCTGAAAAAAAAAAAAGACACCTGGGGAGTCAGCCCAGCCTGGTAGACTCAGCCAAGGCAGGTCCAGTCTCTTCCTCCCTACAACAAAGTTGAGCAAAGTGTCCCAGCATCTTGCCTTGGAGGAGGTGGGAATAGGGGGTGGATTGGGGGGGGGGGAGAGAACTGGGGGGGGGGAGGAGGGAGGACGGGGGAATCCATGGCTGATATGTGAAATTAAGTTAATTATAAAATAAAAATATTAAAGAAATAAAATTTTTTTAAAAAAAAACACTTCATTGCTGAAGGGTACAAACTACACTTAGATGTGTGAATAAAGATAAGTACTTAGAAAACCAAACCACGTTTGTTTAGGAAATTGACAGGAGTAGAATCTCCTCTCAGGTCTATGACCTCTTCTAGCCACTCTGTAGGTTTACAGAGCCTAGCATCAGCTTCTTCCTATTGAGGTGGTCTTGAGTTCAATCAAATAGTTGTCAGTTATCCTAGAGATATGCTTCACTATTGCCCCCTTGTCATGCTAATCATTGTTGCGGTTTATAGGCTTTACAACTGGGTAGAAATTTCAATTGCTTTTCTTTCTTGACATCTTGAATGGCATCTTCAGCTGCTACAAGAGCTAGTCCTCAAGGAGGAGACTTTCAGGTCAGTATCAGCTCAATTCCTCCAGTCTTGTGTCCTGCGTGTGTGGTGTCTTCAACTTACCTTCACATTTTGGGAAGCAGCCAAGGGCAGCAGCAATAGCCTATATTATTTTGGGAGTCTTTTTAACTCCTTTCACCAATAACTAGAAGATATGTTTCATATTCCTGGCTCTGGGGTTTTCCTTAGGTAATCTATGGCTCTTGGGGTGGGGACATTATCACCACAAGTGAGATAACTTCATTAATAGAATTTACATACATATATACATACACTGATATATTATAGATGTGTGTATTTTATGTAAATATAGAATAATTTGTTTTTCTATGGCTTTTTCAATCATCCTTCATGAATCCTCCATCTCCCTTAGGATTGCCTGCCCTCTCCCCTGATAATATCGTTCCTCACCTTTCCTATTTCCCCATTCACAGCACCTGTGTCTACTTTCCCTGTCCTCTTTTCCAGACCACCACCCTACATGGTACTTTTGACTTTCCTAGTTTCTGTGATTACTCTAGGTTACATACATCTAGAAACTGGGAGCTAGAATTTACATATAAAAGATAAATGCAACATTTGTCTTACTAGGTCTGGATTACTCAGTATGATCCTTTGTAATTCTATACATTTACCTTCAAATTTAATGATTCCATTTTTTTACAGCTAAATACAATTCCATAGCAGATATGTACCACATTTTCATCATCCATTCATTAGTTGAAGGACATTTAGGTTGTTTCCATTTCTTAACTATTTTCAAGAGTGGCAATGAACATGGCTAAGCTAGTATCTATGGAATATGATGTCTAGTCTTTTGGGCATGTGAGAGGAGTTTTATAGTTGGGTCATATCACATAGTTCCTGTTAATACAGAGGATTATGATGAGCAGATTGAGAGTTTTTAAGAAAAAAATCTCTATTAGTCATTTTAAATTGTAAATTCAAGATCAAAATTGTAGCTGAAGTATCATGTGGCTTACAGGATTTTTTCTTCCTAAGTAGCCATAATTATGGGGGGGATAATTTGTTGATGTATCACTTGATTAGTTAATCCTTTCAGTATTTTTACCTTTGACACTAAGTAAGCTACTAATAAAATAACTCAATCAAAATTATTTGGTTTGGTTTCAATAATTTTCAGATTACAAAAACTCCATATTGTCACCAAATTAAATGATTAACCCTGGTGCATGTGTTTTCTGGTGAAGGTTTTTCTGAGTAGTGTTTGATCCTGTTTGAAATGGCTTCACTAAACACATTGTGTAGAGGTTGGGGGAAAAGTGTAGTTGGCACATATCTGTAGAACCTATCAGATCAGTCTTGGTTATCTTTCTGGCTCTGAGGTCTCCATAATATCTATAGACACCAAACATAAGTATAAAACTTTACATGGCTTTCTCATTACCTTTACCAATTTTGTTGTTTGAGTTTCTTTGTCTAAAGCACAGGATCCTCCTGCCTCTACTGCTTTGGATAGAAGTAGTATTTGACAATGATATGGTGCAGTGATGACATAGTTCTACAGGAAAATTAATTTTCATTAAAGAAGTTGTATATGAATTTATCATGAGTGATTTAAATGAGTTTATAGACTTTGAATTTACTGTTTTGGTCTTCCTAGTGAGCACTTCATTTTATATGTTCTGATTTATTTGTAAAAGACACTTCCAAGGCATGAAAAATTTTGATACTTATTTTGTTTGTAGATGGTAAAATAACTCCTTGCTTTTAAGTAACTTGTTCTAAAGCACATATTTAATCAGAGAAGAAATCTTGTAGCATTTTCTATTTTCATACATTTTTTAATCACAAAAATAGCAGAATATTGTTAAAGATAGCAGATAAAGCTTTCCATATTATAGGAATTAACACAGACCACAGATAGTAAATCTCAGGGTGTTTGTGGCCCAATTATTATTAAAAGCTACCTGCTTTATTAAACAAGTAATAATTATGGAGAATTATGGCAAGACATGTAGGTTAACTATCTGTGTAGACAATTATGACTCATTGTTGCAACAAGTGCTAGCGGCTATAAGGCAAAGGCTAAACAACCCAGTATGGAGCCCTACAGAACTTCATTAATCTTCTTATTAATGAAATGGTGTTTTTCTTTGAGAGTTGCAATGTTGGCAAATGATTTTTTTCTGCTTATCACTCCTTTATAATTGGGATAACCCCTTTTGATTGGCTCTGTCATAAAGATTTTATGAATAAGAAAATAAAATGTGGCAGAAATTATTGAATGACTAATTATAACCACATAGCTAAACATGCATCCCATTTACTTTTACTTCCATAAAGCACAAAATATATATGACTGAATATATGATTTATGCAAGTCTTAAAGACCATTCAGTTGTGTATTGTTCTCCTCCAAACACCACTCATATTTCCTCATCTTTATTAGTTTTTAAATTAGGAGACAGAATAATGAGTTTCATTATATCATTTTTATATATCCTTTTAATTTTTATTGATCCTCCTTATCTACTCCCCTCCTCTGTCCCTCTTCTCTCTCCTCCTAACCTCCTAATTCCTTCTATACATAGAGCAGCAAAGCTTCTGCTTTTATATCATGTGTATTCTATTATCCTCTTTCTACATCTTTCCATAAGACATGCTTTGTACATTTTAGGGGCCTTTTTCTAGTTTTATGACATAACCTCTTAAATATAAAGGCATATATAAAATTGAAATCTTGAAAATATATATATACTTTCATATATATATACATATATATATATACTTATATAAATGGAATAACCAAATGACAGGGGAGAGAAAACCTCAAATAGACATCTCTCACCATTAGTGCCAGAAATGGTTTACATCTAATTGAACTGTTGGCCAAAGGGTCCCCATGAAATCCCCCTAAACTCAGGCTGTTGCCAACGCTATTTGTGAATCTCCACAAACTGATGGTAAGGTGCTGTTGCTGAAGACAGCACTTACACAATTCATTGAACATGGAGAAATTAAACTGGTACCAAAGCAGAGCCTTCACTCCACTGACGAGTGTTCATGGTACTAGAAGGTACTCTGCATACTAAAAAGGAGAAACATAAACACCAACCCAGCTACAAACCATCCCATCTACAGTGGTTACCTCAATACAAGATGCACTAGTGCAATAGTGGTACAAAACTTGTAGAAGTAACCAACCAATATCTGTTGTGACTTAAGGCACACTCCATGAAATGGAACCCATCCCCAACACTGCTGTGGTGCCCAAGAAGCTGAGACTATATAGGGCCAAGATCCTAGAGGAAAACCATTTGCTATTGTTCTTCTAAAGGAACATAGCAATACAAATGACTCTAAACCATATTCTATACTCATAGATCAGGGCATTGCTCAGCCATCATCAGAGAAGCTAAATCCTGCAGTAGATGGGAGCTAATACAGAGACCTACAACTGGACAATGTGCAGAGAGTGAAAGACCATTTAGAGTCAATCCTAAATGAGATATCATCACCACACCCCTCTCTTCAGGGATCAGGGAGCTATTCACAAGAGGAGGCAGAAATATCATAAGAACCATAGGAGGTGGAAGATGCCAAGGAAGTAGTGTCTTCCAGACATAACATGACTGACATACATTTGAATTCCCAAGAGACTATGGCAGTACCCATATGGCCTACATAGGTTGAAACCAGACAGTGTCTCAGCACTGAGAAGGGAAAGTGGACATGACCTTCCATTCCCAACTAAGAAGCTATTTCAGATTAACAATGACTCACAAAGGAAGAAATAGTTTCTCTAAGAGAGTCTCAATGGGTATAAAAAAACCTCACTTATAAAAAAGTTAAATCATAAAAGAAAAACTAAGAATTGTTTTAACCAATTCAAAAGTTGAGAAAAATACAAAATGTTTATATTTGTTGCTATTATTTTCATAAACAAATACTGAGCAATGTATATAGAAAAGCTTAAGAATAAAATTAAAATTTTTGCAGATGGTAAAATTTGAGTTCTAACTTAGTTTCTTCTTTATTCTGTTCTTTTTATTCATTTTTTGTATAATATATTACATTCATGATGGATAAAAATCAACAATTATTAACTTGTAAGAAATGGATATCTTACATACTAAATTTATAATAATAACCTAAGCTAGTCACTTCTGTAATTCAATTTGTTTGTGTTTTTTACTGGACATAATGGCAGAGTGAAGAAACCTCTGAGAGCGCACATCTTGATCCACAACCATGAGGCTAGGGAAACAGAAGACTAGTAATGGTACAAGTCTTTTGAAACTTCAAATCCCACCCCAATGGCAACCTCTTCCAACAATGTCACACTTCATATTTCTACCCAAACTGTTCCATCAACTAGGGACCAAATGTTCAAACATATGAACTTACCTATGGGGGGATTTTCATTCAAACCACCACAGATTTCCTATTTTGTCTTGCTAGAATTATACGTTACTTTTATGTACATTGAACAGCATGCTGGATGAAAACTTGAGAAAAATAGTTATCTACTGCATGTGCCAATTTTTCTATAATTTGATATAACAGTATTCTATTGATATCTGTTCTGTATTAACTAAAGAATTTCTTGTAGTTCTCTTAGAATAGTTTTAAAATATTCTTTTTGTTCTATTTTTAGTAGATCTTTGAGAATTCCCTACAATGCATTTTGATCATCTTTACCTTGTCTGGCTTGTGATTGTACAAGACTTATATGTGATGCATCAAATGCTTTGTATTCATATGTAAAATTAGTCTGCTGTATCTGAGTCACCCATTGTCACTGACTCTTACAGTCTCTACAGCTCCTCTTCCACAATGATTCATGAACCTTGGGGAAGAGGGTTATGACACAGATGTCCCTGTTAGAACTGAATTCATAAACTCTAGCATGTTGATCAGTTATGGGTCTCTGCGTTAACTGCCATTTGTTGCAAATATAACCTTCTCTGATGAAGGCTGAATTGTAGCTGAAAGTTTTCCTGTGTTCCAGCTGGCCAGTGGTCAGGACAAATCTCTCCCACTCACATCCTGCAAGTAAACACACAGAGGTTTATATTAATTATAACTGCTTGGCCATTAGCTCAGACTTATTGCTGACAAGCTCTTATACTTACATTAACCCATAATTCTTATCTATGTTTAGCCATGTGGCTTCGTGTCTTTTCCAAGTTCTGCCTTGTCATCTTGCTTCCTCTGTGTCTGGCTGGCGACTCCTGACTCAGCCTTCCTCTTCCCAGAACGCTCCTTGTCTGCTTATCCTGCCTATACTTCCCGCCTGACTACTGGCCAATCAGCATTTTATTTATCAACCAGTCAGAGCAATACACATTTACAGCATACAGAACGACATTCCACAGCACTGAATGATTAATTGAAGACTTAACAATAAGTCTTTAGGAGTGAGTTTAATACTATGCCCAGCACATTTAGCCAGAGTAAAAGGAGTATGCTCTCCTCCAAGCCCTAAGCACTGCCTAGCCCCATCAAGACCCAGTTCTAGATATGCATTTTAAACTAAATCCAATCAGAAAGTCAGTTATTGCTCCTATGATATTCATGCCACAGTTGTACCAGTAGACAAGTCTTACTAGGCCAGTCATTATTGTAGCTGACAAGGCTTTCTTCTGGTATCACATGCAGCTTTTTCCACATCTAAAAAAGCCAACTAGAAGGCTCGTTCCAGATGAGAACGAGCTTGATTTCTCTGTTTTCTTTGATACGAGTGCCTCACTTTCTCTCTGTGTCTCCTTTATGTCTATGAGTGTCTTCCTACATGTATGCATTGTACCACATGTGTACCTGGTGCTCCCAGAAATCAGAAGAAGGGGGAAAATTCCCCTAGACCTGGAGGTACAGATAGTTGTGAGATGCCAGGTGGGTGCTGGGAACTAAACTCAGGTTGTCTGCAAGAGCAGGAAGTACTCTTAACTGCTCAGTCATTTTTTTCTGCCCCTCAAGTCATTTTAAAAGATTGTTTTAAAATTATGTGTCTATGAGTAGGAGTCCACGGAGAGCAACAACATCAGATAAGCCAGGTGCTGGACTTATAGGCAGTTGTGAGCAGTCCGGTGTGGGTGCTGTAAAGCAAACTGTGTTCTTCCACAAGAGTGATATGAGATCTTAAGAGCTGATCCATCTTCCAGCCTCATAAAAATGTTTTCTCTTACACTTTGAAAAATATTTTCAAGATATAGAACTATGATATTACCGGCATTGTCTTCCACATGTTCCTTCAAGGCTCATGAGAAGCAGGGTAATGTTTGAATGTATTTTTCCCTACTAACAATGCTGCTTTTCTGAATCTTTTAAATCTTATCTCTGATTTCTGTTTCAATTATGTATATAGGCATGAATTCTTTGTGGTTATCTTGTATTAGCTTTTTTTTTAAATCTATGGATCTATGTTTATGTACTTGTTAATCATTGTTAAATTAAGTCATTTTTATTTTAAAGGATTTTTTCAAAGCCAGTATTATTTTTTTCCTCTTCTAGAACCATGATAATACAAATTTAGACCTTTTAATATTATTTAATTTTCCCTAAAGTTCTATTTCTTTACTAAAATGTTTTACTTTGTGATATTCAAATACAATCTGATTCATAGACGATCATCTCTATTCTTCTTTTAAATTATTCCAAGGTGTTTCAAAATTTTTGTTAGTGTCTTTTCTCAGTTTCTGACTTAAAACTTGCTTTCTCTTAATAGCATCCACAGTTTTGCTGTTAAGATTTTACTTAAGATGGGTTCTAAAGTTGTAAATTATTCTTCACTCACCCATTTTAACACTATTGAATTAAAGTATTTGTTAGAAATTCCAGCATCTGTAACATCTTTTCATTGATATCTAGTGATTATCTGTTGACATGCAAGTTAAGACTTTCAAAATTCATTGTACACTGAACAATTTTAATTGAGTCTTAAGCATTATAAATATTACATTATAAGATTTTGAGTTACATTTAAATCTTGTAAATAATGTTTATATTTATTTATATAAATAAGTAACTTATATAAAGAAATGTATATTTATTTACATTCTTTCAATTTTTCACCTTTGGGGGAAAAGTCTGTCCTATTACCATTGCACTATTGTTATACTTTTAACTAAGGGTCATATCCTAGAAATGCTAGGGGAAATACTGATTATGAACCTCAAAGCTCTTATTCAAATTTGACTCTTGACATGGTTAGATTCAAACCACACA
>CABHPQ010171381.1:8848-49595 GCA_902168405.1 Peromyscus aztecus | reverse complement strand
GGAAAATGGGGAAATGATAATTCAGGAAGGACTTAGGAGGATTAGATGTGATTGATGTGGTATGCATTGAAGGAATTCCCCACAGAAGTGCCAATAATACAATGACAAGCCCTGGCTGAGTCAGAGGCTGTGGTGTGAAGTAGCACCTTTGTGTGACCCAGTGTTTTCCAGCAAGGGATGCAACATCTGTTTCTCTGCCTTTCACCTTTGTGTGAATAGCTCTTAGATAACTTTCTCCATATGCCAAGGAAAGTGTCTACAGCTTATTTAAGGCCTGTTTTTGTTGTTGTTGAGTTCCTTTAGGTTTTTTAGTCTTCTACCTTATCAACTTTTCACATAGAATGATGGATTATTTAGATTTTTGATGAGATATTCACACATTACCACACATTTTGAGCCAATACCTTTTGCAGTTTGAATGAATGGGAACTACTGAATGTAACTACTATACTGAACTTTGATTTCTGATATCTATTTACTTGGTTATTAATTAATCTCTCAATATGACAGGATGAGCTGTAATAATTCAAGTCTAAAAAATAGTTAAAGATTAGCAAGAGTTGGAACTGTCATCCTGGCTTTCATCATTTCAGAAGACCAAAGGAGAGGTACAAAGATGTCTTAATTAGTATCAGAACATGGTGAAATTTCAACCATGGAATATGGGTAACACGACCTACAAATCAATTGTGTTATAATCTTTGAGAGTGCAGTATGTTACTTTTAGAAAGACAGATGGCATGTACTGACAGATTATGCATTCTTTTGTCTCAAAAATTATTACTTGTTAAAAGAGTGCCAACCATTCTCAATTAATACAGACTTTCAAAGTTTTTCAGCTTGAAATTCTGCAGATATAAAGAGCTTCCTTGGGTATATTCAGCATAATAATGAGAGATGTCTGCAATTTCTTTCCACATTGTAATAATCAAGGTGTATTGCATACTAGTTGTTGCTCTGTAAGGTAACAAATAAAAATATTTTGAAAATAAATATTTAATTCTATACCAAACACTTTTGTACATGGTAATTTATTTTCCCTTTTTCCTTTGGCTCTTGTAAAGGTTAATTGGTTAAAGGCAGTGAGTTTGGCACCTCAACAATATTTTGCTAGTCAGAGGATCATAAACATGCCATAGTGACCTGGTTTGGCAAGTTGTTCTTCGGTGACAGGGTCCTGAGAGAGAGGACTAGGAGGTCAGAAGATGAGGAGATAGATAGGTTTGGGATTGAGAAGTCTTGCACAAGCTATGTCTTATGTCAAGCAAACTTATTAAGAAGCACAGCATCTTATATACTATTTCTGGGGAGAAAGGGAACCGTCAGTAGAAGCTACCATACAATAGGATGAAGTCGGCAGGGGGACAGTGAAGTAATTTTCATTGGGAACACAGAGTCTTTCAAGAGCATCATAGACTGAGTAAACAGTGGCCTTGGGGCTAATAGCTCCAGTCTCTTTAGAGGAAAAGCCAAGTTCCCAGGAATCAAAATTTTAAGGTCTTTGATGCTCTGGCCAGATTAGCCTTGCCAAGTTCTTTTTGTCTTTTCATCAGGGTCACTGAGAAAGCCTTGGGTAGGTCTGGCTCTCAACACCATATGTTACAGAAATAAAGTGGACATTGCTTAAGCTTAATTGACTAAATGGCTACCTAACAGTCACTGAAATATTTAAAAGTGTTTATCTCATTCCTATAAGGATATCCTGGGTTTAAGAAAAATGCAAACCCTCGATATTCAGAATTGTGGAAGCCAATCCCAGTGGATAACTCTACAAATCTACAAAACATTTTCACTCTTATGGCTCAGGGAATGTTGCAGAAGAGGGACCAGAAAGACTGTAAGGGCCAGATAATCAGAGTCTTTGCTGTGAGATTATGTCTTTTAGTAACATCAGAAGCTACACCCATAATGTCTCACTAATACGACTGCCCAAATGTGACCTGAACAAGGATGACACCAATGGACATTACAAAAAGGATGGGAAAAAGCCCAAAGGGCCTCAACCTACACAAAGAACTATAGGCAACTAAGTAAAGTTATTAGGACCCAGGGAAGAGCACACAAATTGGCTGTCCAGAGCCAAAAGATCAGCTCTGGAAACATACATACAAGTGACATTATATAGACTCAATGGATTATATTTAGGAATATGTACATATGCATACAATAATAACTGATGAAAAGTGAGGTCATGAATTCGAAGGAGAATGGATAGGGGTACATGGGAAGGTTTAGATGGAGGAAAGGGAAGGGAGAAGCATTGTAATTAAAATACAAATTCAAAAACTAAAGAGAAAGAAAAACTCAACAAACTCCATAATCTTGTCCAACTGAAATGTTAGTTTCTAGAGTTACTAATTAAGTTGTAAATCCATTGTCTTATCTAGTGGTCATGTTTACTAACAGCAAAATCTTGCAATCTGAAGAATGTATTGTATTGTTCATTGCCTTTATGAAATCACTTATTGAATTACTATTTCATGGGAACAAAAGTCTCTTCTCTGGCTTTTTAATATTCCTTCGATGTGCCGCAGATTCAAGGCTATTTTATTTTGCTGCATTGAATTTCAATGAAAACTTTAATCTAAAATCTTTACTGAAAAGAACACAAAAGAGTAAAAAAAATTAAGTTGTAATCTATGGGAGAGCAAGGATCTTGACTCTTCTGCCCCACTAAACAAAGAGCTCACATACTTCCCAGCTCTTTGCATCTCTACTGAATATAATAGAGAATCAGTGCTTATTGAGTGAATAAGCAACTTCATCACTTTAAAATTTAGAACAAATTAGAGTTTTTTTTCACAAATACATTTTCCCCCAAAGACATTAAAATACCCCACAATCACTCTCATAATGATTGTTTAGTAAAATATTTTTCACATGTTATTTGGCATTTGGGTTAAGAGTCAGACTTCCTTATTGCCAGAGTCTGATTCAGTCTCAGCTGGCACCAGGTACATTATAGGCTCCAAAAGGATCATTTCTAATGCCAGATATTTGAAATCCATCACTCAGTTTGTTTCCTTGGTTTCCTAGTAGGCTATCTATCTTGGTAAAATGCCACTATCAGTCAACATTTTTGCAGTGGGACACTAGGCTGGTTCTGCCCCACAACTGATTTTATCTCTTCGTCTCTTCGGTTATACGTTTTCTCAACTATAAAATGGTTTAGCTGGGATAAGATAACTCAGACATCATGAAATTCTACTATTAGGTGATTCTGATCTGTGAAATCTGATCAATATCTGGTCAAGAAAATAGTGCTTAATAAGACAAATTACTTTTTAACCAAGGAAAACAGTACTTTTACTTTGTTGTTTTGCTCACAAGTATCTGTGAATTAATTACCAAGGAGATTGTTTTAGACAGACTCAAATTATTTAAGCACTATTCATCATAAAAAATTGTGTGCATCAGTTTTATTTGGAATTCCCTATATTCATGTTTGGAAACTAATTGAAGAATTATTCCTTTATTTTAGAGATTAAAAATGATTTCTTAACTTTTGCCATTTAAAATCCAGCCAATGACATTTCTACAACAAGAAGAAACAAAACTCTTCACTTTAGACCACAGCTTGGAAAAGTTGAAAGATCCACCTAGCTAATAAAACAATCTGAGTTCAAGAAGGGTAGGAAAATGATTCATTATGAAATATATATATATATATATATATATATATTCACTAGATGTGAATATATCCACAGAGATTTCTTCACTACATCAACTGTCTATGTTAGCTTGGGGTCTGTGGAGTTACAAACCAAGTTAGCCTAATTTTTTCCCAAATGGAGATGGAGTGTAGGAGAGGGAAAATGAGGGGAAGAGGGAGGGAAGGCAGGGACAAAGCTTCAAGAAGCTTTAGAGTGCAAGACGAAACCCTAATAGAGCACTACTTGGTAAGCTGTGAGTACGCCTTCTGTGTCTAAAAGCTGCTTTCTGCAAACACATGAAAAGTCAGCCACATCTGTCTAGCAAAAAGAAATCTCCACTTACGTCAGAATTCTGCCATGGGCTATTCTTAAAGTGAAAACCTGTACCAATGTTAGGGACAGAAGAGGGAGCCCCACACGATGCCAGTTAGTGGACAGGCTGCTTGGTGGAGCATGTCTAGTCTAGTCACTGTGGTGGGATTTACCATCTTGTGCTTTAAGTGATCGTTAACACCTCACTCACTTCTCCCTTGAAGCTAGAAATCATATAAGCAATAATTATTTCATGTTTAGTCTAATCCACACTGGCACCTATGTCTCACACTGTGATATCAATCAACTTAATTATTTCTCAAGGTTGCAGGTATAAAGTGTGATGAACAATCAGGAAAAATGCGTCTGGACTTAAGGGTGTGATACTGGCAGCTTGAGAAAGGCCAGAAAATACATAGCAAATATTGAGCCTTCTGTAAATCAGCCAGTGAGTATGTGCTGCATCACTGGGGCACTGGGGCATTGGGGCACGTTTTGATAGCACAAAGGCTTGATTTATATTATATATGTATGTAGATATGTAATATACATATTACATATATTTTTTTTTTTAAATTACAGCTTAGTTCTCCAAAGGAAACACTAAATCAAATTGTTACATTAAGGACAGTTTTATATATTTACAAGTAATACTTTAGATTACTTGTAGAATTTTTTCTACATATGGATATATGCGTGGAAACATTTAAATATTAAATAGCAAGTAATTTAAGATATTGGCAATTGTGTGATGATAGTTTAGCAACAATTTTAAATAATTATGTAGTTAGAATTTAACCAGCAGCCAACGAATCTGGCTTTGGTTGCATTGAAATCGCTTGGAAAATATGTTATGTTGGTTGCATTTGTAGAGTAACACACAGACTTCTTAGAATTCAATATTCCTATGTATATGAAGGCCAGAGGTCAGTGTTGTCAATAAAGTTAGACCTAAGAAGTGAATGTTGTAATAAATTCTTAGGTTGGTTTCAGACTAACTACTAATGAATTTGTTTTTTAAATATATAAGTAAAGAATTGATTTGAGAGTGTATAGCTTATTTGAACTGTGAATATTAATGGCCTTTTGATATCAATTTAAGAGGGGGAGGAGAACCATAATCAGAATATATTAAAAATCTATTTTCAATAATAGTCTTTCTTAATCAAAATAGCTGGTTGTGGCAGAAACTAGATTTCAACATATATTTTCAAACTCTACATTTCATGCTGTCAAATGCAGAGCTGGAATGAAGGTTCATTAGAAAGTTTGATAAGCCATTATCCAGTATAGTAAAAATGAAGGGCACCAAAGCAGCTAATTGAGGAGTAGAATTTCTGGCAGTTGACCAGCCTACAGGAAGAAACTTGTAGTCCTTTGATATTTGAGCTGTATATAACAGTCATTCCCTGCACATAGAGATGTTTCTTTTGATAGTAGGAGGTACAAGAGGTAAAAAGTTTTTATGTCCAAAGAAATTTATTATATTTAAGATTTGAAATATAGGCATAAATTAAGAAACCATGAGACATTCCTGAAAAGTTCTTTATTCTAATATTAAGAAAAATATAAAGAAAAGTCTTTCCTAGTTAAAACTGAAGTTTGAACCCAATATTTGTTATGTGAGACTCTTAAGCTAGTTTTTGTTTCTATAAATTATTTTATGAAATAATCTATTCCAATAGTCTACCAGAAAGCTTTAGTAAACAAAACAAGGTAATCATGGAATTTCCAAAGACACAATAAGGGCTGTGGGTATGGCTCAGTGTTATAGTGTCTGCCTAGCATACACAGCACCCTACCCCCACCCCCACATCCACAGACACACATCCACACACACACACATATAAACACACTGGCTGAAAAGGGCCCTAATAAAATCCACCTATTATGGTCAATATTCACAAAATGTCAAATATTCACAACTGGAAAAAAATAGTATCTTTGATAAATATTGCTAAGAAATCTAGGTATCCTATGTATGAAAGAATAAAATTAAACTTTCATCTTAGAGCATTTACAAAACCACCAGAGAATGGATAAAAGACTTAAAAGTAATATCGAGAACTATAAAATAACTAGAGGAAATCTAATCTACAAAGGATGATCAATGGCATTAACTTTTCTTGGATATTGCCTTTATCTTTAGTAATAATATAATCTTTTCCAGGTGGCACAGAACCTCTTCAGTGACTGGTCTCTGTGGAAATTCTTCCTGCTTTCTCTCTTAGTCTCTTAGTAATTGTAGCAACTGTAATAACAACAGCAATATAATGTCCTTAGTATATAATGGCAAAAAAAAGTAACGTTCCCATTATTGTCCAAACTTCCCCCAAACCATGGGACACCTTCATCTACTACTGCAACAATTTCCTATGAGTTCTAAACCTACAGTTACCCTGCTTACAACATCAACTTCAACTCAATTATCACAACAGCTATGGCTAGTATTTCAGCAGCACCCACTAGAGCAATGACCATCACTAATGCTTCAGAAAATTATTCAGAATATCCAAGCCAAGTCTTTGACAATTGGTTTTGTATTTGTAAAGTCTACAAATAATTCTATTTTTTTATTTATAGTTTATGTATGAGTGCTCTGCATATATACCTGCATGCCAGGAGATGGCATCAGATCCTATTATAGATGGTTGTGAGCCACCAAGTGGTTGCTGGGAATTGAACTCAGGACCTCTGGAAGAGCAGTCAGTGCTCTTAACCGCTGAGCCATCTCTCCAGCCCACAAATGATTCTATTAAGTGATATAGAAAGCCTTCAAGTTCTCCAGGAGGAGATGACTTAGATGAAGGAGATTCTCTCTAAGCTGGGCTCACCTGTGATGATTTGAGAATATAATCTCATATCTACCCAGACAGAAAGTTCCAGGGTCAGTGTCTGCACTCTTATTGGGAATCTGACAAGGGGAATAAGGACTTTGGCATTGAGGTAAAGTGCCTGAGTAAAAAAGATATCGATGTTCTCCAGGAGCTGAGAGATGATTGTGAATGTTCTACTAAGAAACACCCAAAGCCAGTATTTGGGAAGGCTCATTTAACTTGGCTATCCTGCTTTCCAATTTCTACCTCTAAAGAACCAATCTTTAAAAAAAATATGATAATATTAACAAACATGCTTACTGCTGTCAGCTTGTGGTGACCTAGAGATTTGTCCGTCTACACAAGGAGTGAAAAGTTGGCTTTACTTTTCTTTGTTAATTCAGTTCATGTTCCCAAAAGTTATTTATTTTAGATATGATATAACTGACTGCTTTCATTTTTCATCTGTTGGTTGAGTATATGAAATTAAAATGTTGTAGAGAGTTTTAAAAAGGTTCTGCTAATATGGTTAATTTTAGGAAACCTTGTAAAATGAATCATTTACTATTAATAAAGCAGATACTGTCTCTGAGAGTATACCCTTTGAATTGGAAATTAAAAATCATTTCTTTTGGGGGAATGCAACTTAGAATTAAATTGTATTTTCATGTAGCCTGACAATATAAAATGTATTTACTGTATAATCTTGGAGTACAGGCATGACAATTTGAAGCTAACAAAAATATGTTTTCAAACACTAGATATGGTAATTTAAGGTGACAGTCCCAAATTTTAAAATTTTACCTTACCCAACTGCTTCTAACCAAAAATTGTGTTTTACTTCAGATAATGATTTTGCTTGTTGTTAATATTTGAAACAAATATGAAAGTTCATCATCCTTAGAAGCAGAGACTCTCACTTAGACTTGTTTTCTTCAGATTCATTCCTTGGATGCTGACTGTAACTGACTTCCTTTACAAACTTTCCAGGTACTTGCACCTTATGCACGAGTCAGATGTAAACAAACAGCTAACTATAGTCACCTTATTCTTCCACAGAACCCTTTTCCATGGTCCAGCCAGTTGTACAATTTCATTTAACCTTATGCTAGTTTTATATTTAACCTTATGTTATATTCACTCATGTTAATCTTGATGTAAGATTTCTTTTGTTAGCTTTGTCTCTTAACACTCTCCACAGAGTTGTACAGTTATTACCTCCTTATGTTCTTACGTCTTATGCTCTAGATCTTTGACAACTGTTAAGTTTTTTCATGGCTCCTCAAATGGACCCTCTTCTGAGGACTCTAATTGCAGGTCCCTTCTCATCAACCACATGCCAACTATGAAGTAGTCACTGAAAGATTGACACCACTCAACCACTAAAAGCAGTTTGGGTGACCTCTGAAAATGGGACTAATGGGCAATGGGCCATCCAACTCATCTTTTGTCACTATGGATATTGTTTTGGGGACTCAGAACTGAAACAGCTGGACTGAAGCCTTCTTTGCATCAATTATTATCTCTGTCTCACCAGCTCAGATGACTTTTACACCTCACAGGATCAAGTAGACTCCTTGATTGGCTGCAGGACCACACAACTAAAAAGGACTAGACATGCCTACTGCTAAGGATGGGATTAATGTTATCGATACTCCATGAATGATGCTGCTTCTAGGCCAACAAACCCTAGCTGGTTTTAAATGGGGCCTAGAGACTGGAGCTGGACAAAAATTTCTTCTAGTTATCTCCTACTCTGGCCCCTTCCCTGGATCGTTCATTTTCTCCTTATTATTCACATACTTATGTTTTTACCCTGCATTTTAAATGTTTTACTTATGGAACCCCATCCTACACCAAAACGAAATGTTCCACATAAGGTCTCCCAATGGCTGCCACCCTACAACAGCTCTATTTGCTCATGATACTTTTGCAAAAAGATCTTTTAGATGCTGTGGAGAAACTGGCTGAAAGGGACCATCACCCCTTTCACCTTGGGCCAGATACAGTTCTTCATATTCATCCTCTATTTTCTCCTGTTCCATTCCTTTGATGCTCTATAGATACCTTTGCTAATTTATTTTGGTACATCAGTTCTGGAAATGGGACTAGTTACTGTCAGCCTGAATGAACTCTATGCCTACTTCCTCTACCTGATCCTCTCCAGCTCTCCCATCTCCATTTCTCCTTACCCCTCAACCTTTCCCCCAAATGTCCCAGGTTCACTCTGTAACCAACTCATCTGCTCACAGCCCTCTAACCTCTAATAATTATTTCTCAAGTCTCTTCAGGAATTCGGGATGGCAGTTGTGTAATTCATTGTAGCCGATCAAGTTAAGACTCTCTCTCTACTATGTGACCAGAGGATTCCCTCTTCAACAGACTCAGAACTACTGGCTCCGACAAAGATCCTCCTCAACAGAAAACAGCTCTAACACCCCTACGCCGCATTTTTATATATGCTTAGAGTAAGGGAAGACAGTTCCCTGCTAAAAGACTACATTCCCAGCTTCTCTCATGGCCAGGCCAAGCAGTTCCAGAAGGGAGGGACTATGGCATTGTAGTTTTCTACACCCCATAAGGGGACACATCACATCTTCTATAGATGTTTTGGCCATCTGCACACACGGGTAATAAAAGTGCCCCTCACTATGAATAAACATGGTCTTGTCTAAGGTCAGATCAAGCCTCTCATTCTTTTTGCTTTTGGTTTCTTTACAGCTGCTTTCTAAAATCTAACAGTAATGACCAAGATAACTGCTGCCAGCATTTCTGAACATACGATAATGATGACAACTACTACCACTTCTACGGACTCTTCAACTTCCACCACCTCTTTTGAGGAATCTACAACCTCAATTGGAGTCACTTCTTCAAAACCTACTGTGACAATAACTGCAAACACTTCTACTAACTCTACAACCACAATGACTACCATAACTGTTATTTCCGAACCCTTCATACAAAATCAGCTATCACTTCAACAGAAATGACAACTGTGGGCATGTCTAGTGAATCCAGAAACATACTGCCTGTGTTTGTTTTCAGTGCACTTCTCTAATGGCAGCTGTTCTTTCAACTGAGCCAAGCGTTACTCTGGCAAGTACCTCCTTGAAACCCACACCGCTACTGTTTTCTCTCAACACTCTTCATCAGCAGCAACCACCTAAAAATAAGCAGAGCACTAAAACAGCAGGCACTTCTACTGAACCCATAACCACATGGCCACTTCTACTGACTCCTCTAACCACCTTCCCACTACACCAACAGCCATTATTCCAACAGAACCAAGTTACATTACAGCAGGAACTTCTTTTGAACACATAGCAACATCTGGTACAACTACTGCCTCCCTGGAACACTCCACTACATTAGCAGCCACCACTGCAACTGAGTCAAGCTCTGCTGTGGTCGGCACTTATATTGACCATGAAGCAATATCCTCGAAGACTTCCACTACAACAGGTACTACCAAACTGCACCAAGCTCTACTATAGTTAGCACTTGTAATGAACCCATGACAGCCTTTGGTATCACTGCAACCTCCCCTCTGCTGTGGGATGTTCTGTATGGCAAATGTGTTGCTAATAAAACACTGATTGGCCAGTGGCTAGGCAGGAAGTATAGGCGGGACTAACAGAGAGAACAAAAAGAACAGGAAGGCGGAGGGAGTCTCTGCCAGCCAGCTGCCGTCAGGACAAGCAGCATGTAAAGATGCCAGTAAGCCACGAGCCATGTGGCAAGGTATAGATTTATAGAAACAGATTAATTTAAGATATAAGGACAGTTAGCAAGAAGTCTGCCACGGCCATACAGTTTGTAAGCAATATAAGTCTCTGTGTTTACTTGGTTGGGTCTGAGCGGCTGTGGGACTGGCAGGTGAAAGAGATTTGTCCTGACTGTGGGCCAGGCAGGAAAACTCTAGCAACACCCCTCAAACCTTTATTACAATAACAGAGACAAGCTCTACTACAATGGGCACTTCTACTAAATCAATATTAGGGCTTATTGCTGCACCCTTCCAAGTCTCAACTATAACAGCTGTTATTACTTCAACTGAACCAAGCACTATAAATGGAGGCAATTCAGTGGAACACTCAACCTCATTGGCTGGTTCTACTTACTCCTCTCAACCCTCCACTACAACAGCAGTTATGACTGTAAAAATATTGAGCCCCTCTACCAAACTCACAATCACATTGGCCAGCACTGGTGCCTCTCCCGACCCTCCTCTACAACAGCTGGGGATACCTCCTGATGAACCAAGCACAAAAGTGCAAGAATGTTCACTGAAAATACAACCACCTTGGCTATGCCTTATCCCTCCTTCCAACAATCCACGGAAACAGCAAGCATCATTACAACAGCAGTCATCACTGCAACAGAACCAAGCACTACAACTGTGGAGACATCTACTGAACACACAACTGCAATGACTGTCACTACTGCCTCCTCCCAACTACCTTCTCCAACCAAAGTCTATAACCAAAGTCTACAATCAAAGTTTAACTGAACCAAAAACTATGACTAAGCACTTCCACTAAATCTCCAACCACAATGGCCACTACGATACTCCAACCACATTGGCCACTACTATACTCCAACCACACTAGCCACTACTATACTCCAACCACACTAGCCACTACTATACTCCAACCATCCTGGCCACTACTATAACCTCCTCTCAAACATCCCCTACAACTGAAACCACTACTACAATTGAACCAAGAACTACAAATGTAGATACTTCTATTGAACCAACAACCACATGGGCCATGTCTATTGCCTTTTCTTCTTCCTCTATTACAATATCAGCCATCAGTTCAACTTGTAGGTCCTTAAAAGCTCTACTGCCAGCAAAGAAATAAACCATGAGAGATGAGAAGGAGACTCCTGGTTCAGTAAGCTGGTTCAAACTTCTAGAGCCTGACTCTGAGTGGTTTATCTTTAACATATTTAAGTACAGTACAACCTTGGAAAAAAGTTTCCTCAATGCAATTATCACAATAAATCCGAAGGCATGACTGTATTAAACTCTTTTACCAAGTACCTAGGACCTCTTCCACAAAAATGTGTTCTATTGACTGAGAAACAGTGCTCAGAAGTCTGGGGGATTCTGGTGAAACCTGGGTTTACAGAATAGCAAAGGTTAGTAGGCTGTAAAAGAACATCCACTCTCAACCTTTTGAGCAGAGCAGGTGTAAATCTCTTCCATTGAAGAGAAAAGTCTTTGTGTTTAACAGCTCTGGTTTTCCCATTGCTATCTGTGAGCTTGGAGAACTGCATGTCCCTTTACAATAACTAAACCAAGTACTACAAATTGAGCCCATAACCCCATTAGCAATCTCTGCTTATTACTCTGAACCCTCAAATACTATAGCTGTAGCCACTTCAACTGAACTGACTATAACTTCAGATGCTTCCACTGAACCCACAGACACTATTGTCTCCCCTCAGCCCTCCAGTATATAGCATTCATCTTCTTAACAGTACCGACTCTGACTTTAGGTACCTCTACTGAACACACAACCATATTGGACAACACCACAGCCTCTCCTCAAATCTCTACTATAGCAGCAACAACCCCTTCACCAGAAACAAGCACTGCAAGTACAGGGATTTCCACTGAACCAGCAGCCACACTGGCTGCCACGACTGAATACTCTCTGCCTTCTACTATGTCAGTTACCACTTTGAGTCACTGAATGCTACTAACTAAAGCAGGTATTTTCAGGGAAAACACAGCCACATCAACCATCACCAGTGCCTACATGGAATCTACTATTACTCTAGAAGTCCCATCCACCGAAGCTCCAATGTCATTGGCCATCACTACTGCTTCCACTGTATTCAGCACTTTGAAATTATAGCTATGAGACTCGCTTCTACCACTTCTAATGAGCCTATCATGACAGCAGCAGTCATTATTTCATCATAAATGGCCATTGCTGCAGCTGTTTGAACTCCTGAGGCTATAACACAATGCTTCCTACTATGGATTCTATTGAACCCGCAGCTGCAACACTTTCACCACTTAATTCAGCTGAGCAACACACTTACATGCAATAGTTCTGTTGAGGCAGAAATGGCAACAGTTACCACTCCCCATTTTTCCTGAATTCACTACTATCTTTTTAACAAAACTGTTGAACAATCACTGCCAGTATCTCCATTTAGTTTACATACACAATGAACACTACTAGTGCTTAAACTTGTCAAAGCAAGAGCATTAAAACAATTCAAATTCTTAAAGTATCAACAAGCACTCAACTTGCCTATGACGAAAACCATTTGGATTATTGATTCAAGAGGGGCAGTTGTGCTCTTCATTGAATTGAACCACAAACTACTTCCAGCAGTTCAAGTATATGCAAATAGCAGATACACAATTGAAAGTATTTTCTAAATAAAATGTAGAAGGTGTTCATGGTGTTCTTGCCTACATTCTTTGACAATCCAGCTAATCTTGGTGTGTTCTGTATATTGTTGGGTAGTATAATAATACCTGCATAATAAATGTTCTTAGATAAAGTGGAGATTATATGGATCTTAGGAGAACATTTATATCATAATATATATGTTGTGTCTGTAATTGAATCTGGCACTCATTTGATCAATTAGGCATTTTGAAAGTGGAACATTCTCATTATAGTACAACTATCAGACACTGTTTGTTCATCTGTAGTCTATTGAAATAAGGGATAAAGGACATGAATGCTTGTGAAATTTTATCTACATTGTGCTATGGTGCTCCAGGGCCAAATTAAGATAATATCTCTGTGGCATAATAAGGCAGTGTTTGTAAGGACATGATTCAGCTATTGTAGAAATCTATGGCACTGCACTTCTCTATTTTTTGAAGTCCATGTTTCTCCAGCTGGATGCCCTGATATCTTAGGACATGCTCATTTCTTTATCACAAAATGGCTCAGCCACTCATCTATATTCAAATAGAAGATAAAGACAAAGGAAAGGAAGGGTCAACTTCTTTGTTCTGAAGAGTATAGTATACTCTCTAAGTCATATGGCACCTTTGTAGCACAAATCTTAAAGAGTCTTATTAATAAAAACAAACCCAAGGCCAGTTATTGGGGTGAATGCTGAAAGATCAGAGAAACAGAACCAGCCACAACTAACCTCACCTCGTCAGTTCCTCAGCTGATCCTGTTTCCTCAGACTGGAAGCCTCTGTGTCCTCATCCAAATGGATCTCAGCTGAACTGCTGCACAAAAGCCTAAAAGCGTAACTAGGCCCTAGTTCCTGGTTTTCATGCCTTATATACCTTTCTGTTTCCTGCCATCACTTCCTGGGATTAAAGGTGTGTGTCACCATGCCCGGCTGTTTCCAGTGTGGCTTTGAATTCACAGAGATCTGGATGGATCTCTGCCTCTAGAATGCTAGGATTAAAGGCATGTGTGCCACCATTTTCTGGCCTCTATGTCTATCTAGTGGCTGTTCTGTCCTCTTACTCCAGCTAAGTTTATTAGGATGCACAATATATTGGGTGACACAATATATCACCACACACCTTCTCTCCTGGTATGGGTTAGCATTTAAGTTCATGGCCACAGCTTGCTGCAATGAGGAATTTATCCTTGGTGGACAATGTGTCCACCTAAAAACATCTCAGAGTGCTCTCTAAGACTGAAGAGAATGGTTAGGGATCACTAGCAATGTGTCATGTATATAGGCAGCCTCAAGGGAAAGCCTGCTAAGCTGTCATTTCTTAGGCAATGCCATATTAGATATGCTTCAATAAGATTTTATCTATTTAATGTTTCATGCCATGTTTAATATACTCAGACTGCTAATGGCTCACAGGCTTCAGATGTATTTCTTGGGAGACATCATGTTGTAATGCTTTTTTTAAAGAACAAATCACTCTGTTTGTTTCCTCTCCTTCCACAGTGCCTTCCTTGTCCATATGATTCAGAAGTAGGGGCACTGGCACTCTGCTGGGGTTGATTCCAGTTAGAGCTACTAAGCTGAAAGTAGTGAATACAGTATAACTTCATGATTTTTCTCCATCCCTCAGCTTCTCCTATGTATCCCCCCACAACTTCATGTATTTCTCTGTATTGTAAAAACAAAGAAAAACAAACAAACAAACAAACAAACAAACAAACTTGCCCAAAACATAGGGTTCGATTTGTGTTAGGCACCAACTCCTGAGCATGGGGCCTGCCCTGATGTCAAAGTCTCAAAAGACAAATAAATTGATTTTTGAAAAAAAATGGAGAAAACCCTTGTAAAATTCTTAAAAATGCAAAACTATGCATGCACATATTTCTTTTCAACAGTGCAGAGGTTTGCTCACGTAGTTTCTAGTGTCGTGTCTCACATAAAAATGCATTCTATAACTTGAAAACCTCCGGCATACTTCAAAACTAAAACCAAAACAAAAGCTAAAAAAAATAAAAAGTAGTTTCCTAAATACTTCATAGGATCCCAATGCTTCTCTTGAAAATATTTCTATGCTTACAGTTCTTAAACATGGTATGCACAAGGTAAGGGATTGCAAACCTTCCACAGAGATCTGGGGACTTTGGTCTATGGTCCAGGAATCAGCACTTCCAAGAGGTCTTCTCATCTCTCTCCAATGCTGGAGCTTGAATTTCTTATTTCTTTTTGTTTTCTAGATGAAATCTAATGCATTCTTCAAGGGAGTCTCCTCTTCTTCACTCTCAGATCAGCCCTGAAGGTGGCCACTGTAAGCATATAATGCTAGAATCTCGAGGCTGCTCTCTGTCTCTTACCTGTACTGACCTGTACCTGCTGAGGCATTATCTGTGAGCAACCCACTAATCGACCTTCTTACATGATGAAATCTCACCCAGGAGTGGGACATCCTGCTCCTTACTACTTTCCCTGCCTTCTTCCTGGGAAGTAGTGAGCCTGGTTACTGACTCTTGCTCTGAATCCTGCCCCATCCTCAAAAAAGGTATAACAAGAAAATCCCTCTCCTGCCAGGTGGTCTTGGAGTCTCTGAAGAGACCTGAATTGTCCTTGGAGTTCCTGCATGCTGTTGTCCTTCTGTCTGTCAGCCTGTGGCATTTGTAACTATTCTGATAAATGCATAACTCCCAGTACTCTGTCTCAGTGTCCTCTTGAACCACCTGCCCTGTCTAAAACCTAACAGCTCTAAGCACTAAAGTCAGAAAGAGGTTGCTGACCATAATAAATGATTAGTTCATTTCTCCTCTGGAGGTATTAGAGTGGCTGAGTTAGAGAAGATGGGAGGTCTAACACATCCATTCTATCACCAAAATAAAATGTTGATGGCTCCCTAGCTGATTAATGCTACAGGTACAGCTATCACAAAACAGTATTGCTTTTGAGTGAGATTTTGATCATTAACTATTTCAAGAGTTATTATTTGAAAGTTTACAAGCTATCCAAATGCAGTCTTTACTAACACTTTCTGTGTCAGTTTTATAAAGGCGTTTATGGATATGTGCACTAGGTACAATTGTTTAATTTAATTCTTATTTGAGAGCAACATATTGACCTAATTTATTTTTGTTTTGCATATGTAAATCAGACTCTTTCTCAGCAATTATACTGAGATCTTCTTTTACTTTCAGGAGTTTATCAGGAGTGTAGCCAACTTTGGTAGATACAGTAACAGTTATTTGTATATCAGGTTCACTGGATCTCAGAGTTGTGTCCCTGAGGAGGAGGCTCAAGATAGATACTCCCTGCCCCTTGCCACACTAGAAGCTGAGAGAGTAGAACTGGAAAACTTTAGTGCACTGAAGGAGATCCTGAAAGTGTCTAGATGCCATGAGTAGAGTTATAAGTACCTAAGTAGGGGAAGGAAGATGGTCATGTTGAATTGGGAAGACAGCAATGGCAAGCAACATCTCTAGAAAATTATCATGGAGATAGCCTCAAAGGCAGAGGGAAGCCTATAGAAGGGATGTTCTTAAAATATAAGAAAATGTGACATAATTTTTGATTTTTTTTTGGAGGGCTGAAAGAAAATTCAGCACCCACGGGAATGGTTGCTATTCTTACCTCTAGTATTGATTTCTCCCCAGTTCCTCCTCTACGGTAGCTTCCATATGGAAAATATTATTGGAAGCTGAATTTGAAGGACTATTGGAACTACGCTATAAGGGTCTGTAAGGATTCCTGATTAAGGAATAGAAACCAACTATAATCTGAGAGTGCATTTCTTCTTGTGTGTGTGAAGGACACATTCATTACAGTCTCTTCACCACATGCCCAGTGTTTCATCTCTATATAGAGAAGCCGTTGGGTGGGGTTGGCATGCTCCTTGATTGTAAGGGTGAATTTGTAAGTTTCCTGAATGTAGCAAACAGTTCTCTCATATACAGGTACTTTCCTGACTACCCATGAGCATAGGATGATGTAATCCAGTAATTTAGTGATGTTTTTAAAAAAGTATTTCTTACTGTAATGTTATCTTTTTATTGCTATTAAATACTATGATATTTTTAAATATATAACTAAATTAAAGTAAATATAAAAATAAAAATATAAAAAAACTAAATATAAAACTAAATTGAAAATAAAACTAAATATGAAAAATTTAAAAATATTGATTATCAAATATTCCTTAGTAGAATCATTTCTATTTTAAGAGCCATTTGTCTTTATAGGGGGTCTTAGTTAAGGTTCCTATTGCTGTAACAAAACTCCATGACCAAAAGCAACCTGGGAAGGGAAGGATTTATTTTGCTTACACTTCCACATCACAGTCTATAGTCCAAGAAATCCAGAACAGAAACCCAAAGCAGTAAACTAGAGGCAGAAACTGAAGCAGAGGCCCTGGAGGAACACTGCATACTGACTTACTCCCTATGGCTTGCTCAATCTGCTCTCTTATATGACTTAGGACTACTTTCTCAGGGTGAGTACCAACCATAATGGCCTGCCCCCCCCCCCCAATCAAGAATATGCTCTACAGACTTAACTACAGGCAATATGATGGAGGCATTTCTCAACTAAGGCTATTCTCCCCAGATAATACTAGCTTGTATCAAAAACAAAATAAAACAAAACAAAAAAGCTGGTGAACAATTAACCAAGACACAGAGATTTCAGATTGTGTCATGTTCCTTTATTTGTAGTTGTAGAATGTACTTACTATTTGTGAAATATATATGATAAAGTGTAATAGCAGGACAGAGTTGTCATTAGTTTATAATGGGTAGGATGTATTTTAATGAATAGCTTTTATAGTGAAACTTTGCTAAGTTTAAGAAAAATTACCTTGATTGTAACATTTCTATTGAGAGTTCAAAATAAATGTTTTAATCTTTGAAAGTTTCAAAATTGTTTCTAGAGTTGCTTAATTTAATTATTTTTATGTTTGAGTGCTTTTTCTGTATGTATGTATGTGCACTGTGTGCATGCCTGGTTCCTGTGGGAAGTCAGAAGAGGTGATCAGATCCCCTGGAACTAGAGTTGTGGATGACTGTGAACCACCATGTGGGTACTGGGAACTGAACTCAGGTTCTCTGCAAGAGAAGCAAGTGATCTTGACCAGCAAGCCATTTCTCCAGCCCCTGAGATTAGCTCAAATCATAATGTAGAAGTATCATCCAAATTCCTGTTCAGTGACTCCCAACCTCAGATCCACCTCAGATGCTGGGCTGGGAGTAGAAACTTCAAACAATAACATACTTTTTTTTTTAATGTTGAGAACTTAATTATCTTTAGTTTTCAAGGGGCTTACATTTGATATCTAAAAGTATGTCTTTCTACATCTTCCATGTGCTTGACAACGTGAGAGGGATCTAAACTGAAAGACAGAAGACATCCAGTGCAGGATTTCACCGTAGGTGGATGATGTTTCCTAACTTTCAGGTTCCTCATTTCAAATTAATTGTCAGTGTTACTGGTTAGCTTTAGTTCCTTCTTTTAAATTTTTTTGAGGGACAGTGTACATAAAATTCATCATTCTGACACATTCAAATGTGTATACATGTCTCACATTATGATAGAGGGCAGTTCCAGTACTTCAAAGATCCTCTATTATCTCCTTTGTGTCAACTCCTCCAACCACATTCCTTATGACCTCTATTATTGTCTGATTGCTTTTACTCAACCGCAACTTAATATTGTAATCATTCCTGTATCTGATTCCTTCTGTTAGACAGTGTGAATGGGCATGCCAAATGCTATTGCCTGTGACGATAACTCATTTTAAAATTCACTGTGTCTGGGTCTTATTTATTTAATTATATGTTGTATCCTAGTATATGAGCATATCAAAACTTCCTCATGTATGATTGACGGGCTTTTGGATCTTTTCTAGTTTATGGGTATAGAGGACAAGGTCATGTAGAAGTTATTGTGAATATTTTTCCAATGTGTACACTCAGTCTACTGAGAATATGAGCAAAGTTGGTAAACAGCAGAATACACACACACACACACACACACACACACATACACACACACACACACACACACACACACGCACACACACACACACACACACACAGAGCTGTCAAATAGCCTGTTGTGGCAGATGTCATTTCTCATTCCCACAGGCAGCAACACCTGAGAGTCCCATTTGCTATCACCAGCACTTCAATCTTTTAATTTTAGCCTGTCAGGAGGTAATTCTGACCTGACAAGTTTGATGTATGCCTAGATGATTAATAATAGTGACATTATCATTTTCTGCAAAGAACAGACCTAATTTGCCTTGGCATTATTTTTGATTACTTAACACAAATTTGTTTGAAAACTTTAAAACATTTTATTGTCATTCTTGCAAAAAATCTTTCATGTGTGCTGGTTTTAGGTAGGTCACTTAAGACATATTTGATTTTATTAGGTAGCCTTTTATTTCTCAGTTCTTAACAATTATCCTGATTAAAAGAAGACATTTCTACAAAGAATATAAATAGGTTTTCTCTGAGATAAGAGAAGAGATTTGAAAGTAATACTTGCTTCAAATCCTTTAACTCTGGCTTTAAATTATGAAAAGTCCACCAAATCCTTAAAACATTATATATTTTTCTGTAATAGAAAATAATCTTGGTAAATGCATGAGCAGTTGCTGGCTTATTTTTCAGTGTTACTCTTGATTTAGAAAATGGAGTTGTATCCAAGAAAATGTCCGCAGGAGATTTTTCTTTTGATCTATGCTGGGGTGGGAGACGGGGGTGGGTGGGGGGGAGAATGCAGCTTTTAGATTGGACAGATCAGAGCATTGGAGGCAGTTGTAATTAAGCCTGCCATGGATTCAGTAGAAGTGGGACCAACTGGAACCTTACTTATCTTAGAATTCTATCGCGGATTGGCCTTTGACTCTGCAGGGACGGAATCTGAAGAGCAATGGGAAAAGGATAAGTAGGAAAGTATTAAGTAACTTCTGTGATTGCTGAGGGAGAAGCTGCAGTTTCTCTCAGGCAGGGAGGCTTCGTAGTTTTTGAAGGTACTTGATGAATACTTTTGACTTAAGGTGGGTCAAGTCTTCTGTTAGAGGTGATAGTTAGTGCCTCATTTATCACCTACTTGCTGCATCCTAGTTAATTTCCATTAGTCAAGTAAATATGACTCAAGACCAAAGCTGTCTAGGGCATGAATCAAAGGGAAAAACAGCCCTGAAATGAAATATCATGCTGGCAGCTCATGGATAGAGCCGAAGTGTGGGAAATAGATGCAGAAACATCTGGAAACAGCTGGTGAGTGCTGCTCCACTTTGGTATCATGGCCCTGGAGGCTGATTTCTAGTTCTAAGAGAAAATTATGGTTTTCCTATAACATCATAGAAATAATTCTTATGCCATTTCTCTCCAAAGAGTATAATTATGAGTGTTGAGGGACAGACAGTGTCTTAACTCAAAGTATTGCTTAAGAATCAACTTGTTTATTTTGTGGACTGATGGTAGCAAAAACATTAAGCTTTCCAATGCACTTAAGAGCCTAAATATTAATATTTTATTGGAGTATAATTTAATTATGAGTTAAAATATTAGTCATAATCATGCATTATTTGCTATAGTTAGCTACTTGAAAAAGTGTTTTTTAAATTGTGTCTAGCTTTCTATACATTTTAAATGTCTTTAGGATTTTCAGTATTCAACAATCCTAATGTATTTGAAAAGTAGAAGTTAATATTAATACTCTACAAGTGTAATAAATCAAGTAACTCTGCTTCATATAGTGATGTTGTGAAGTTTTTATATCTGAGAACAATGTCCTTGTTCAGTTTGTATAGTTGCTTTGACAAATATTTAAATGTAGTTTGAAATGAACAGTATAAAGGATCTGAAGGAATATTTTTCTCCACCCAAGCAATAAATCAAAGAAGAAAGTCAAGTTGGCAACCATATCTTTCTGTGTGTTCAATTATCTGATGAATTTCATTATGATATACATTTATACATAATAATATGATATATATCTCATATATGTAATGATGATATTGTTTTATATATTCTGAATTTTATCTATATCTATGTATCTATCTTTATATGTATTAATATACCTATGTAATTTATGTTTTGAATAATTTCTATATATCTGACTGTAATTCTATCTTCCACTTGGATATTATGAGAACTTCAGGACAATCTCTTCTAACTGAGGCCAGTTTTTATGCTTAGAGTGAAATATCACTTAGAAGTTATATCCCAAACTGGAATCTAAGTATCATTTTCAACTTGGAGAAATAGTCCTACTTGAATGGTAACAACATAATTATTGAAAAGCTAGAATGAATTTTGCTTGCACTGAATGACTGGCTAATTTTGACTATATTGACATTATTCTCAGGTCTCCACATAGTCAAAGGTAAAATTTTAGAGCTAGACCAAAGACAGAGTAAAACAAGGGCAAAAGCCAGGACCTGAGCTGTAGCATTTACAACAAAGAGTGAGGTACTCTTTCAGTGAAGTCTGATCCTGTTCTAAGGGGTTGTCACCATTGACTGAGATGCTATCGGGGATGGCGAGTCGGGAAAGCTGAACTGTTGGGTTTCTCTTTGATTACAGATGGCATCAAATGTTCAAGTTGCTTAGGAAACATTGGGGAATCAATAAATACTACCTTATGGAATCAACACATTTACAAAGAAAACAAACAACAAACAAAAGCCAACATAAAACAGTTTAGCTATTTATATAAACAAATCCAAATTCTTTCCATATTTTATGGTAACTAGCAATATTTGATAAACGTTTGATTATCTTGCCTCAGTTCTTGGTATTTTTAGGGTATTTTCAATGCTTTGCATCAGAAGCACACTTCATATCTTGTAACTGTATCTTTCTCTTTAGTAATGAACACAACAGAGCTGACTTCACAAATATTTACCTACATATCATTGCTGAACAATGAATTCACTAATCTTATTTCTCTCAAAATATCCAAGTAGAAGATAGAATCACAGTCAGATATATAGAAATGGATAAAAAATAGATAGATATAGGTTACATAGATATAACTCAGGAGCACGCTCTAGAGAATGTGTACAGACAGCACATAAGTTTATTTTGAGAAAACAACTTATTTGTTTATTTTTAAAAACAAGTTATTCTAAGGTGCTCTAGAAGAATAGCTGGCCAGATTGTGATATTATTGTTATTTTTAACTAATTTTTTAACTGCTTCATGAAAGTGATACATACTTATGGTGCCATGAGGTGTTTCCATGCATGTATCTATTGAGTAGCCCCCAATTCAGGTTAAATATACCTGTTTCCTCAAACATGTATCATTTCCTTATGGTGAAAACATCCTGATTATGACTTCTCTCTTTTTGAAGTATGTAATACATCATAATTTTCTTTCTTGTGTGTATGTGTGTGTGTGTGTGTGTGTGTGTGTGTGTGTGTGTCCTGTGTAAGTGCCCCTGCACAGGTGACATAGAACTTCATAGGACAACTTTTGTGAGTCGGTTCTCTCTATCTAACATGGGGCCCTGGGACTGAACTCAGGTTTTCACAGCAAGTACTTTTGCTTGCTGGGTTATTTAACTGATCCACACCAACTTTTTCTTTAATCATGTGAGGGAGACCTGCTCCGTCTTATTCCCCCAGGGTACTCTTGAGCAGAGAGAAATGAAGAATTTGTAGATGGGGGGGGGAGACAGACAGACACAGACAGACAGACAGATAGAAAATATAGGATAGCCTCAGGAGGGCCTGGGTCCAAACCCACCAGCCCCTTCTGTCTCTACTAAAGGGCTTTTTAAAGGAATACCAAGGGGTGAGGCAAAAGACCTGGGTCCTCTAGAACACCAGCAATTTCTCTTAACAATCAAGCCATCTCTCTAGTCCATTGGAGTAGTATTCTTTTTTTTTTTTTCCGAGACAGGGTTTCTCTGTGTAGCTTTGCACCTCTCCTGGAACTCACCTGGTAGCCCAGGCTGGCCTCGAACTCACAGAGATCCACCTGGCTCTGCCTCCTGAGTGCTGGGATTAAAGGCATGCGCCACCACCACCACCGGAGAGATGGCTTAGCTGTTAAAGGCTAGGCTCACAACCAAAAATATTGGAGTAATATTCTTGACACAGTACCTGGCCAACTCTTTTCTCTCTCTCTCTCTCTCTCTCTCTCTCTGTCTCTCTCTCTGTCTCTCTCTCTCTCTCTCTCTCTCTCTCTCTCTCTCTCTTCCTTCCTTCTTTCCTTTCTTCTGTGATACTAGGCAACAAACCATATCTTGCTCATATAAGATAAATACTCTGCTACAGAGCCATACCCCTGAGCAAACTCTTCTTTTCTTTTCTTCTAGCTCTATTTTTTTTTCCAGTGGAAAAGAGGATAAATTGCCTTCAAATACAGATGATAGTTGTTAAGAAATTTGTAGATGAATTTCTAAACAGTCTTATTAAATAAGAAACACAGAGTCAAATACAGGGATGAAAGCCGTAGAGATCAGAGAAATAGTGAGAGCCACCAGCTAACCTTAGCTCACCACGCCGCCATAGCTTCCCAAGAGAACCAGCTTCTTCCAGTCTAATCTGCACCTTTATTGCCTTGATGTTCTGCCCTCTCATTGGCTCTTAGCCCAGCTGCCTGACTTCCTCATCACTGCCTGTCTGTACAGACCTCCAGGTCTCTATGGTTGATACTGGGATTAAAGGCTTGTGTCACCACGCTTGGCTGTGTCCTTGACCACACAGAGACTCTGCCTGCCATGTGATTGGATTAAGAGCATAGGCTACCACCACATGACTTCTGTTTATGGCTTCTCTGTGTCCTCTGATCTCTAGGCAAACTTTATTTATTAACATACAAATAAAATATCACCATATTTCAGCACAAATAAAATATCACCACAGAAATTTACTTGTGACTAAACCCAACTAGAATTCTCATTTTCCCAATACTTTCATCCTCAGCTACTACTAAGTTCAAATGAGAAGGAAACCTATGGCTTCCACCATCCAACAGCAAGGGAATAATGGGATGCTAGTTTCAAGGGACAATGCTGTACCTGAAAAACTCAAAGCCTATGTACACAGCCAGAAAAGGATATAGCAATGAAAGAGAGAAAGTAAAGTATGGGTCATCATTTCAGGCAGAGGGTTATCATAGGAGGAAGAGAGCTACTAACTGGGCAGTCAAGGGTAGCTCTCCAGAGACTCAGGTGTTATTGCTGACAGCTTGCTTAACTCCAGGGTTCTACTCTATGGAATCAGCCTTACTTCCTTTCCAGTAATTTAGTTGTCCTGTCTTGGCTCTCACCTCCTCACACCTTCCCCCTTGCCTGGATTCAGATATGTTACTGATCCTGTAGCCTGCTCACACAATGACCTTATTTTGGAGTCCTTGCACACAGGGAGAAGTGCTGTTGATTGGTTACTATCAGTATATGACTGTCTGATTGGGTGCTCCATGCTCTAGCATTACTTCCTCCTTTACCTGTGTCTGGTACAGAGTCTCCTGGTTGAGGATCTGAGCTTAGTTCAAGGTAACATAAGATACTCTTCCCTTAGAAGCCCAAGAATTGACAAAGGAGAGACTTGATCTAAAGGAATTACATAAATCAATATTTTTGTTTGCTATTAGACAGCAGAATGTTGTTGCCCTCTGATATTACAGTATCTAACATATAGAGAAAGTAACCTTCTGGAAGGTCTACATTTTTTTTGTGTGTGTGTGTGTGTAAACAAGAGTTCACATGCTCAGTTAGAGAAGATCCCAGCTTGAGAACTCAGGTCTGTACAATGTTGCAGCCTGACTGAGCTTTACCTTATTTCTGGTTTTAATAAACACCCAAGTGAAAAGAATGCTTCCCACACATCACAGTGACAGTTTCTGCCAAGTCACAGACACTGTTGCATAGCGGGTGGCCATTGGTATCCTCGTTTCATTGGCTTTGGTGACCAATGAGTATTCCTGTTTTGGTTTCCAGGAACTGCCACTCTGGGCATTCAAATGGGGGTTTCTATCCCAGAACTAGAACCTACATTGTCTTGTGGTCATACCTTCCTTTTCCTGTTTTCCAAACTCATGAAATAATGCTTGAGTATGAGCTTGTAAGTAATTACAGTTTTTAAAGCAAAATGTCAAAGGTTGTACCAAGTACAACTTCTGTATCACTGAAACTTCACAACTACCTTTTGATATATGGATACATTTTCCCTATTATGAATAGAGGTTTTATATGCTAAGAAAATTGTCAACTTTTAATGTGTTTATAAGTCAGACAAATATTTGACCCTGAATCTTTGGAGCTCAACGTTTCTGAGCACTGCATTGTACTGCTATGATGAAGGCCCAAAGCAGAAGGCAATCACTTTTAAATTATTTCCTTAAGGACTACTGAGATAAATATCTTTTTGCTTACCTAAAGATAAGGAAAAATGACTTAGCAGCTGGGAAACTTGGCATTGTTTGGTATTTAAATTTGTGCTTATGTGATTTTAAGAAACTCTATTTGTCTGATAACCCAAATAACCAATATTTACATCGTCATCACCTCACAAAACTTTATATGGAATTTACTACATGGCAGACTGTGTTCTAATCTATTTGCCTACATGACCTCATTTAAGTCTTATGTGAACCTCTTCTGGTAAGTTCTAAAATCATTCTGCATGGATACCTGAGGACTTCCAGGTCAGAGACCTTATTTACAAGCTTATCCAAAGAAACGTAATGGTGGAATGAACACTAGCCAAGCATATGATACATATGTATGGAAAGTACATAACAAAATCCATTATTTTTAAGCCAATTAGACAAAATTAAAAAACTTGAAAACCTCATCCAGCAGTCTGTCTCTATTGACCACCGCCCAAACTTCAGCCTTTGAAGCACAATGCTTCTTAAGATATGAGAGGTATTTTATTTAAGTGAGTCCCTAACAGTTTCTAAGTCAGGTGCTTTCATATAGTCTGCTATGGAATGGTCTGTATGTCAAATGCTCTGATTGGTCAATAAATAAAACACTGATTGGCCAGTGGCCAGGCAGGAAGTATAGGCAGAACTAACAGAGAGGAGAATTGAGAGAACAGGAAGCTGAGTGGGTGAGACACTGCCAGCCGCTGCCATGACAAGCAGCATGTGAAGATGCCGGTAAGCCATGAGCCACGTGGCAAGGTATAGATTTATAGAAATAGATTAATTTAAGATATAAGAACAGTTAGCAAGAAGCCTGCCACGGCCATACAGTTTGTAAGCAACATAAGTCTCTGTGTTTACTTGGTTGGGTCTGAGCGGCTGTGGGACTGGCAGGTGACAGAGATTTGTCCTGATTGTGGGCCAGGCAGGAAAACTCTAGCTACAATAGTCAATCAGCAATCTGAGTTGAAATAGTGAGAAATTATGTTAGCAGCAATGCCCAACCTAGGGCAGTGCAGTACATTGCTGGGAGGCCTGGATGGGGCCTATTGAATGAACGGAGGGATGGCTGTGCTCATAACGGAGGGAGCCTGTTCACCCTGACAGAATAAACAGACTTCAGTACTCCCTCCCCTCTGTCGTGGCTTTATTTAAAGTGGGTTTTGCAAATACTTACTTTTCTATCCAATCTTCTTTTTGAAAATTTGGAATTCCAGGTTGAAGAATATCTGAGGAGATAGCGGACATTCATTTCTAGTGATAGGCAAAGCACAAGATCAATTCTTTCCAGGAACTGGAGTTTAAATTTTGAGACCAATGTGCATTATTAGATGATAATGTAAGTCATCTTCATATTCATATATACTATGATTACTTATAATTTCAGTAAAATAAGCCAATAAGCAATATTTTTGTTTTTAATATGTATGAGTTCATGCAGTGGCTTTTTCTTTACATTCTTTACAGGTAAAACGCAATTTCTTAAGGGTCTGCTCTCTCTTTGGAAAATACCTTGTGCTAGTGTTACCATAAAAAACAATTGGAATAGTCATAGTA
This sequence comes from Peromyscus aztecus, assembly GCA_902168405.1. Classification (NCBI taxonomy): domain Eukaryota; kingdom Metazoa; phylum Chordata; class Mammalia; order Rodentia; family Cricetidae; genus Peromyscus; species Peromyscus aztecus. The sequence continues at coordinate 22,481 of CABHPQ010171381.1, read as the reverse complement.
TGTTTGGCATATAAAGTGGGGAATAACACTGGTCCAGTCATTGTCCATAGGACTTTTAAATAATAATTATTAAATAATATTTCCTGAGCCTAGAGTGATTATTACAGCAAATCACTATTATAACCAGAACAATAACACTGAAATGAGTTCAGCAGCCCACTACTCTGCAGCCATCCCTATTCTCACAATAGCGAAAGAGCCACACCAACTGAACACACAGCCAAAGCCAGGCCTCTGTCATCTCATTTAGTCCATGTCCACAGGAACCGCTCTCACTACAACTAAGTCAATGACTACAGTAATTACCAGTCTGGTAGTTGAGCCTCAGCCCAGTTCCTTTCCAACAAATTCATTACCAGGAGTGGGGATGGCGACTTTACCTTTATCTGCTACTGGAGGGAGTAATCAGAGCAATCAAGAAAGAAAATTTCTGAGTGACACAATTAGAAACATAGTTTAAACTACACCTTTGAGACAATGGTGTAATTCACCCCTCTGCTAAGTGACGGATAAATAGGCTCCCTATGTTTTCATCCCACCAACAAAGAACAGCCAACTGTCAAAGACTTTGCTCTATGGTATAAGACAAGACATTTAGATTTCCTTTGGGATGTAAATCCCACTTGGAACAAAGATCTTTCAAAGACAATTCTGACAGGGCAATGAGAGGCATCCAGGCTCTCTGCTCACGTAGCAGTCCAAGTGTGTTCTCTTTCTGATGACTTTCAGTGGAAATATATAAAGAATTACTAACCTTCATACTGAACAAATAGCCTTTGTAAAATTAGAGAAAAGTCAGATATTTTCTTTTAACCTGGAATATTTAACTATAACCTATTGTTTTAGTTTCCAATTACTCTTAAAAAAAAAACTACAAAATTGTTTAGGGATGGGAGAGACGGCTCAGAAAGTCAAACACTTGCTCTGCAGTCATATGACCTGAATTCCGATGGCCAGCACACATATGAAAAAGCTGGGCACAGAGGTGCATGCCTGTGACCACACCGCTGGGGAGAAGACAGGAGAGTCCCTAGGGCTTGCTAGTCAGCTAGCTAGTCTTGGTGAAGTGGACTCCAGGTTGAGCTAGAGATCCTATTTGTTTTTAAGTTAAAGTAGAAAGGGATTAAATGGGACATCTGATGTCAACGTCGGACCTCCACATTCACACCTCTGCATGGATATGCACACCTATACATACATGCACATGAGTGCATACAAACACACACACACACACACACACACACACACACACACACATACACACACATACAATGCTTAAATTTTCCAAACTTTTTGAATCTTAAAAACTCTGTCAATTAGAGATTGTGAGAATTTCATTCTTTACACTGCAATTTAGTATGAAGGTGCCATGAGAAGGGATGGAGTTTTTTTTTTCCCTCATGTTTTCCAGTTCAATAATAAATGTTCATGCAGAATAAAATTATAATATTATGCTAGAGAAAATATGTTAATTGTGTGTCATTTTTAGTACTGTGCCATTTTAATTTTCTAAAGAAAAAAGTCATGATTCAGATTATAGAATCTTCATCCACTGGGTAATGCTTCAAAATGAGTAAGTTGGACTGCAGAGATGGATCACATCAGGCAGCTTGTAACACCAACTCCACGGGTCTGATGCCTTCTTCTGGCTCTGTGGGCATGTGCACTCATGTGGCCACACACACACACACACGTACATATACACACAATAAAAGTAATAAAAAATCTTTAGAAATTATTGAGTCCTCTTTTTGAGTTTCAACTTTTATTAGAATATACACATATAATTTACTATCGCAGCCATTTCTAAGTGAATCGTTTAGTGGTCCTAAGTGCATTCCTAATGACCCACTGTCACCCTTGCCAGTACTTTTTATCCTTTATATCCATGGAGTAAGATGCCTTCACTCCCCTCTTCTCCTAGCCCCTTGAAGCACATCTCATGTTATGTTTCTAATGATCTAAGTACTCACATGAATTTGAGAATCTAATAGTGGTTTTTTTTTTTTCAGAGACTGAATTATTTCACCTGCATAACGCCCTCAGTGTTCATCTACACTCTAGCAAGTCGTCAGTGCCTTTAATTGCTCTTAGAAGGAACTCTTTCACTTTCTCAAATCTTCTATGGTTTCACGTGTTCTTTCTGTTCTGAGGTACGAAGCTCTGTTGCTTTAGCTGCTCCACTAACGCTCCTAAAGATGCTGAATGTGCTCACAAGAAACATTCCAGTGGATCAAATGTTTTGAAAACAAACAAACCAGGATGCAAGGTTGTACAGAAAGGGCAGGATTAGGTCCATCTTGTTTGCTACATAAATTATTGTATAGAAAAATACATGGTATGTCTTCCAAACACTATTATGACTTGTTGAGTGAATAAGCCAAGAAAAGACTTAATGATTTTTCAAATTGAAGACAAACTAGGTTTGTGTGTGCATGCATGTATGGTGTGTGTGTGTGTGTGTGTGTGTGTGTGTGTGTGTGTGTGTGTGTATGGGGGGGGTGCCATGATGCGGATGTGGAGACTAGCATGCAACTGTGGACTTGGCTCTCTTTTATTCTTACCTTTATTCCAAGGATGATCTCAGGTCCCCAGGCTTTCGCCTTTATCTGCTGAGCTCTTTTGCATGTCCCAATCTAAAACGTTTAACAACAACAGTAAGAAATCGCTCTAAAGCATTTTAACATTTCATTATTCATTTGGCATTACAGCACAGGGAACTGATCCTAATACATTTTAAAATGTAAATTGGCTGAGTAACTGAGAGATTGGTATCCAGACATAAATGGGAAAACTGAAAAGGTAGCTGTCCCCATATACATAAGAGATGGTGCAAATAGTGATCTGAAGGCATCCATGCTTCATCATAGAACAGTGATGGTGACTTTCACATCAGAAGTTTCGTCTTGGCTTTCCATTGATCCTGAAATAGAAGGCAAGTGCCTGAATGAGAAGGCCAACAAAAATAATATGGGAAATGTTCAAAGATTTTCTGTCATGAGTGTTGTGAGCAGAGTCACAACCGTGAAGAGGTAGTATGAACCTTTTGTCTGTCTACAATTAACACCTCATTTTGTCCTCTAAGGTGGATCCCATTCTAATGAATAATTATGTATTATTTACTTTAATCCACGCCTGCACAGATGCATCTTAGTGATTTCCACAGTGTGCTTTTATTGTTTCTCCTGGCTGCAGATATAAAGGACAATGGTCTGTGGAAAATATTCTTGGAGTTAAGCTTGCAATATTTGCAGCTCAAGAATGGACAGGAAGTGTGGAAAATACGTAGTGAATATGGAACACCCTGGAAAACAGTCAGTGAGTATTGCCTCTCTATTTTGATATTTTGCCTACATTAAAATTTTATTTTCAATGTTAACAACCTGAAATCTCTTTGCTATTATGTAGTCAAGATCTTATCACTGTATGTCTCTCCAAAAGGAAGTCATTCTGTATTAGCTGCCCTGCTCTTTCTCTAGTGATGTGTCTTTTAAATTCCATATTAGACATTGTTTTAAGTATTTATAATTGTAAAGTGGTAAGAACGTCCTGATGACTGTGATACGTAAGTTAATCTGGTTAACTCTCACTATCATCTGAACATAAAGTCTCAATGACATCATTTGTAATTTTATTCTTGCAATTTGATGCTCTGAGTTTTTATGTTTGATCTGTAGGCCTGTCAGACAGCAAACAGTAAAACACACAAAACTTTGAGTCTAGAAGTGTATGTAGTCATTGATCCATCAGGAACTGTTACTAAAATACAAAAGATGTGTAATTTTCATTAAATACTGATAAAACAGAATACCACTGGGAAGAACCTCCATGATTACATAAGTTAGATATTTCAGTAGGTCTGAAATTGGTGAATTGATGATAACAGCTCAATGTTTAAGGAAGAAAATTAAGCATAATCCATTAGGCACATTTGAGAAAGTTTGAACTTACTCATTAGCACATGCTTATCTTCCCAAATCGTGGAAAGCCAGATATTAACATTACATATTATTGAGAAAGAAATTTAAATATAGCTGTTTCATATAAAATAGCATTATCTACCTTTAAATATTTTCATACTAAGAACTAAACCATTAGTGCGTGCTTTTCACATATGCTTGTATGTAAGTTTGTATCTGATTAGATAGTCTTTGGTATCAGAACAAAGAAGGGCCTGTTTTGGAAACAAAAATGAAAAGTGAAAATTCCCTGCCTAAAGAATAGGTGAAAAGAGTGTGAAGAAATATTGCCATGGCCACGAGGAGCTGTGGCAATGACCCTGCACGAATCATTTATAAGATAAATCAGAGAGGGAATTCCTGCTTTCCAATCAGTGTTTACTGAGAAAAAAGAACCCCTGGAAGACTTTTCATTCCTGCATACACAAAGTATTTTTTTCCTTTTTCAAGATGTCCAAATGTCCTGATGTGAATACAATAGCTCCTTAGCTGTATTCATTATATTATATATACATTAATCTGTATTCATTGTCTTGATGATTTCTGTAGATGAGAACACATTTGAATGTTTTTATAAATATTACCTCACATTCTTCTTATAGTGTGTATCTGGAGAGTAACTGTTACATTTTATTATAGACATTAATTATTCCCTTCAATAATTATAAAGACCAAATTCAAATGCTGTAACTTAAAAGTTGCTGACAGGTAATAAACAATAAAGAAGGTGGATCTTGTGTTATTTTCAGTTAGGAATACAGGCCTTAAGTCAGTCCTTACAGAGTTAGGAGATGCCTACAAAATTTCCTCTGCCAGTTACAAGTAGTACATGATAGTTGCCTCTGGTTATTGCTAATTAATGCCAATTATATGATTAAACTATACCCATATTCTTTAGCTATTCCAATTTTGTAGGCAGCACCTTTACTAAGAACCAGAGCAACTTAACTCAGTAAAATGGTCTTTGCATAGCTGAGTCCAGATTAGAGGCGTGTCACTGTAGTATGGACTCATCTGTCGCCCTTTTTGAAAGCCTAGCATGTAAAAAAGGGCCAAAAAGTTCTGAGAAAGAAAATAACCCACTGAATTGATTTTACATTGCCTGAAATGTGTATTAAATTAGTTGAGTCTGTCAACCACAGCCAGACTGAATGAAACCAATGCAACAGAACCAGGTATATTTTAGTCAAGTAAGTCCTTATCCTCCTCCTCAAACGTGCCTAGTTAATAATAGCGTGATTTTCCTCATTAAACATAGAGCTATTGTCTTAGTTCTTTGATTTTGTATTTACAGAAATACTTAAGAAATTAATTTTTGTACAGAGAATATTATATTTTGTCAATAAAAATTTTGTACTTTTTGTGATAGTTTTTAATGCGTCAGTGGCTCCATACAAATCTAATCTGAAAGTTTTTATTTATTTTTTGTAGTTTGAAATTTTTAATGGTGCTTACCAGTTGGTTGGCTGTTATTTCTTTATCTATTTAGTAATGGGTAATTAAATCAATGTGATATAAAACAATTACTAGTAATACCCATAGTAATAAAATCACTAATCCCACAATAATAATGGCAGTTAACAGTGAGTGAATACACAGTATGCTAGACATTCATTCTGTAGCTAGAGTTTTCCTGCCTGGCCCACAGTCAGGACAAAATCTCTGTCACCTGCCAGTCCCACAGCCGCTCAGACCCAACCAAGTAAACACAGAGACTTATATTGTTTAAACTGTTTGGCCTAATGTCTCAGGCTTCTAGCTATCTAGTTCTTACATCTTAAATTAATCCATTTCTATAAATCTATACACGTGGCTCATGGCTTACCAGCATCTTCACATGCTGCTGGTCATGGCGGCGGCTGGCAGTGTCTCCCTCCGCCTTCCTTGTCTCTCAATTCTCCTCTCTGTTAGTCCCGCCTATACTTCCTGCCCGGCCACTGGCCAATCAGTGTTTTATTTATTGACCAATCAGAGCAATTTGACATACAGACCATCCCACAGCATCATTCTTTGTATCACTTTACACTATCTCATTCAATCACCCCAATAGTTAATTATTGAAGTAGAGTGAGGTCAGATAACAGTCTTTTTGAAGAAGTAAATATGATTTCCTATGAGATGAAGAGTCTCAGATAATTCACATATATGAATTTCTATATTTTGGTGTGTGTGTGTGTGTGTGTGTGTGTGTGTGTGTGTGTGTATTGTATGGTGCCTACAAGAATATGCTGGCATGCATGTCCATATGTGTTCACACGGAGATCAGAGCAGGACACTGGGCAGTCTTTCTTTTGCTCTCCACTTAATTATCTTAAAACAGATTCTTCACTGAATGAGAAGCTCATCAGTTGGCTACACTGGCTAATCAATGAGCTCTTCAGATCAACCTATCTCTCCTCCCATTGCTGGGGTTACAGACAAAAGACCATGCCCAACTTTTTCAGTGGTTGCTTGAGTTTTAAATTTGTGTCTTCATGATTGCAGGCAAAGTGCTCTTGCATACTAACTCACCTTCCCAGGCTCATGTAGGATCTTTTTAAAAACAGTCTTATTCTTCAGCTCAGGCCTCCTTCAGATTCACAGTAATCCTCCACTTCCAGTCTCCCAAATACTATGATTACAGCCACTACAGTGTTTTTGAGATGCAACAAAAACTTTTGCCCAACATCCACGAATCTATTTTATTTTCACACTCACTTTGCCTTCTTCTCCCCTCTTCAGTCCACATTTTAAGAAAACACACTGCCTGAAAGCTTTCGTCCACAAACCCATTCATTTAAAATTCCCATCTATCCCTCCCTTTCATCATTTTACAGTTATAGTGACTATTCATTATCTTTGAATTCTCTTGGTCTCCATTAGCAAGTACATTTCTTGAGAATAAAAATTTTGTTGTTGTGAAGATTTTTTTTCTGTTTACATATCTAAGGAGTGTATAGCAAGTACGTATCATAAACACAATAAACTCTTTTGTTTGGTGTCAATTGTGTAAAGGAATTACTCTGAAAATTTTTTGATGAGTGAAGAATAATAACTACCATATATAGTGTGTTAGCTTATGTAGTTGGAAGTTTTCCTATGTCCCGCCCAGTCCACAGCCACTCAGACCCAAGTAAACACACAGAGGCTTATATTAATTAAAGCTACTCAGCCATTAGCTCAGGCTTACTACTGACTAGCTCTTACACTTAAACTCGGCCCATTTCTGTTAATCTATATGTCGCCACATGTTCCATGGCTTTTTCTGTGTGCCATTACATGATGCTCCCTGGATGGTGGTCTGGCATCTCCTGACTCAGCCTTCCTCTTCCCAGAATTCTCCTTATCTGCTTATCCCACCTATACTTCCTGCCCTGCTACTGGCCAATCGGCATTTTATTAAACCAGTGTACAAAAGTGTTATCCCACAGCATTAATATCACAATAGCATACTGTTCATAGTCTGGTACAATGGGAAGGACAGTGCTGTTAACACTGTAAGGTCTGGGCTCACGAGGTTGCTATTGTGTAGTTATAACAAATCACGTAATTCCTTTTTCTTCAACCTTCTTCTTCCAAAAGGACCTGAAAAGGCTATACCTGATTAGCTATGAAAGAGTATAGATGTTCTACCTGCCAAGGTGGTTTGCAACATGAACATATTTAACACTCATATAATAGAAGGAGGAAGATGGATGAATACACATTCCTCGAAATCAGATAAAGTGTAGTAAGTAATAGTCTATTAGAGTTTTTGTTCTCAGAGAGTAAGAAGATATTTATTACTTTCTAAGGTCACACTTCATTTGTTTTTGACAGGAGTGTTTAAGTCTAGAATTGCAGCCATGGTAGCTTTTGCTCACTTGTGTTTCATCTTCATAGTCAAGCACTTGTACAAATGGCCAGGAAGCTCATCATCACACATGTTGGTGTCCATCTTCAAATGATGTAACTGGAAATGTATCTTCTAACTTGTCTGGAGTCTCGGTGAGCCCAGGAATCCTTGCACATTCAGAATGTCAATCCCCAGAGCCATGCAGCACACAGGTAAGGTCTGCTGTCGTTGCTTTTGGCCAGATTAGGATATGTTGTACAATGATATGCCCCTGAGTCTGTTTTTTTCCCACATAATATAGTTAGGAAATTGTCTATGTACACATTGTATATTTGCTGTATACTAAGTAGTGATTACAAAAGCCACTGTGAATCAATGCTTTGAAAGATTGCTATTTGATGATCTATTTTTACAGAACTAATGTTTTAGTATTGAAATCAAATGTTCACTATAGACAAACTAAATAAAAATCAAAGAAAATACAATGCAAAATATAAATACATGCTCTAAGTATACAGTTGGGGAGTGAGCAAGGAAGCAACATTAGAATATTGTTTAATGTGCTGTTGAGGCTTTGGTAAGGAAATTGTCATATTAACCTTCATGGATCCTACTCTATGGGTGACTGCTTGATTTTCTTACACTGTTTTCTTATGGAACTTCTAAAGTTGTGTGTGCCAACCTATTTGGTTCTCTGAATTCTGACCTTGGTGCATGAGAGCTTTACCTAAAATACAAACTGTTATTTGGAATGTATCCAATACCTTTGGAAGTCAATCTCAGCTTTTTGGTTTTTGACCCCATGTTCAATTGGCTAAATTACTTTTATATCACAATTCTATCTCTAAGTAATCATCCCTGAGAAAGAGGATTTTGACTATAATTGACTGGTGTTTGACAATTTGGCCGGTTCCCCAGTCTGACATTTCTTCTTTCCCCTACATAATCTTGCAATTTGAACCAGAACATAGACTTTGAGCTTAATTTCTTGATTGTTGATAAAAATGTCAACCATGTATATTATGTCTGGGGAAGTGTGAAATAATGAATACAATTAGATGGATATATTCTCTTTGTACCAGTTAAGTAATCCATAGCAATTATAGAATTGAAAGAGTTCTTAGTAACTTCTAGTCTGCTGGTTTTTAATCCTGACTGCATAGTGGAATCAACTGAGGACTGTAAAACATGCCAAGAGCTGACATCAACCTTATCTTAATGAAGTCAAAACTCTAGGTTGGAGTTAGTGCAACAAACAAAACAAAACAAAAACCTAATGTGAATCTGATGTGCAATCAGTAATGACATTGACTGACCTTAGCCCTTCATGTACCATTTAAGGCCAAGGAAAATAAGATTTTAAAGAGCTCATCATCTTTGCTAGAAGGAGCCAAAACACAAGAAGAGATTTTCATTGTTTTCTAACTTGTAGTATATTTCACTATAGGAATCCTTTGAAATTTCTATAAGGCAGTGTTCTGGACCCCTGCGAGATGTGCATAGCTTCACTGTTACTTCCCATTCTCCAGACTTTTAAAGCTACAGTCACAGGGCTTGTCTCAGGCTTGTCTTGGCTTTGGTTGCCCTGTCTCTAGCTCTCATCTTGCTCCAGCTTTTTTGGTGCCACAGATTTTTTTTTTCAGAAAACACCATAGTTTACATCTTGAATTTAAGTCTCATTCCATCTCTCTGGAGACTATACATTTTAGATTAAATTCTCTATGCTCTAGTTATCCTCCATCGTTTATATACTTTTGTCTTATCATGTGAACAAAAGAAATGCATTCAATGAGACATTTTCTTCGTCTCCTCTGGATGTTGGCATTTTCCCCAAACTGCCTTTAGGAATTCTGTGCTGTGATCACTGTGTCTTCCCTTCTGGTTATTGGTCCAATTGTTCCATAATGACTTTGACCTTGACCAGCTACTTCATGAGCCCACATTTCACAATCTCCCTCCTTAATCCTCCTTTTGCTGCATTATTTCCAAAAGAACCTCTGACATGTCCCTGTTTTTGTCACCTCTGTGACAAATCAATCTTCCTGCTCTCTCTGGAGCAGGTCCGCCGGTGGGGAAGCCAAGCACCTAGAAAGAGTAACATCAGTCCTAACGTGCTGTCACCATCCTCAGGATCGTATGCTTTCTTCTATCATCCTATTGTATGTCTCGGATTAAGCTATTGTTTCAATATTTTAAAACTTTCTCAGCCCTTCTCTCTTCCAGTCTATAATGTCCGTCCATCCACCCTCATGCATGTGTCATCCTTTCTCATTCCCATTCAAGACTTTAATTTCTTCCTGCTGCTTCAGAAAACTTAAAACCGCCAAATGAAAACTCTGCAAACGTCTACTGATAAAGTCTATGGAGCCCCAGCTCCCCATCATTCTTGACTGCTGCCAGGGGAATGTGTCTGCTCCTGAGAGTGACCACCTGTCCATTGTATGTCACTCTCTCTAGCCTTTACAGAAACTTTCTGTTCTGATTACCCTCTCTTCCTCATAGATTGAATAGTTGCCAGTTTTCTCAGTTCCTAATGTTCCAATCTGTCCCCTTTTACACATACACAAAAAAAACCCTCCCCTTTGATGCCAAAACCTTCCTAGCTATTTTTCCCCTTCTCTGAAAAAATGAAATTCCCCAGTATTTGTCTACGTGCAGTAGACAAATTCTTCAACCCAATGCAATGTGGCATCAGTTCCCATCATGCCACTGAAAATGTCATCAATGACAATCACAAACTAAGATCTTACTGACATGTTTAAGCCCTCTTCTGATTTAAGCGCTTGGCAACAACTGCCTTTCGGGAACTATTCCTTCTTTTTTTTTTTTGGCACCATCTCTTTCATTTGCTTCATTTGCTTCTGTGATATTTCAGTCTCTTTGATTTCTTCCTAATTCCCCAGAATCTTCCCAATTTCTTTTGAAGGCTCATTATTTATGCTCAGTCTTGACTGTTAATGCTCCCATGTTCTGTCTCATCCAGTGATACTTTGGAGTCAGCAATCTTCTTTACATATGTATTTTTGGTTTCTATCACAATCACTACAATCTGCCACTGGTGTGAAAGTAGTCGTTCTGTGTGCAATATAAGATAAAGGACACTATATTTCACTGAAACTTTATTTCCAAGTCAAATGGTGGGCAATAAAGGGCCAATCTTCCACCCTTCGATCTGTTCGTTCATAATTTCAACATTCCTTCAACATTTATGTTACAATTAATGGTGCCCCAAAATTACTAAATCAAGGTCTTTGGTTGGAACTTACAGTTTATAATGTAACAAAAATGTAACAGATGCTTGCAATGCCCATGAACATTTGAAAATCATAGACTCAAAGGTCAAAGACTAATAATGACATTGTCTGGAGTGATAAAAATTATCATTAAAATGTTGAAAAGCAGAATTATGTTCTCAGCATTCAAGAAAAGCCCATAGGTAAAGGTATGTATGAAGACTATGAGCAAAAATTTATTTAATTGAATTGATGCATCTATGATTAAAAAGTGCATGCTTCATTTATTAAATGGCAAAGGTATGTTTTAAAGAAAAAATAAGTAAAATTTCAAGATTTTATGTAAATATTAAATAATTTAATCTTATACTTTGGACACAAGGGGATAGTCATTGGTGATATTAATAAATGTGCTATTTTATTTGTATTTGCCTAGAAGTAATGACATTTCGGTGACTACATTACTTTGGGTAATAATTCATACTGTCTTTCCCTTCCTCTCTGATGTTATGATTGGCACTATTGACATAATTATCTATCATATGTTCAGTCTTCTCTCTCTCTCTCTCTCTCTATATATATATATATATATATATAAATACATATATATTTCTTTATAGTTTCTTTGGGAATTTCAAATCAAGCACCCCAATCTGCTCACCTCCCAGTCCTTCCATATTTTTGTCATTTTAATAATAGGTGCTCTAACTGGGATGAGATGATACCATTTGCGGTAAAAGAACACAGTTTCGGCAATTGAAATTTACATTATAATGGAAGATGGAGTAAGCGTCAAAGATTTGAAAATGAACAAGTAGTGGGTGTGAAGACAGGAGCACCATACCTAGAACATTCTCAATCTTAACCCAATTGATTGCCTTTTCATGCTGAATAATTCTGTTGGCAACTGTCAGATGTAGTGGAGCATGTCCAACAGCTTTTATGCCTCCTACTCATTAGGAATTGGCAGCACCTGCCTCCTGTTATGATGACCCAGAATACCTTCAATCATTGCCAGAATGTTGCTAGCTGGATTAAATGGGTTGAAAATACAGATACAAACCTTTTCCTAAACATATAAATATGAGATTTTATAATGACAGTCATCCAAATGAAAACAAAATGAAACCTAGACATGTAGTTCATCTGCCTTTGTGACTCTAAACAGAAGATTAAAAACTCTCTCTCTCTCTCTCTCTCTGTCTCTCCATGCGTGCGTGCATTTTGCTTGAGCTGTGCTTGGCAGAGCACACATGTGGAAGTCAGAGAGTAGGTTTGTGGATTTGGCTCTAGACTGTGATAACATGGGTTGACGAATCCAAATTAAGATTGTCAGGCTTGCCCACTGAGTATGCTTTACCCATCAAGCCATCTTGCAGGCCCTAAAACAGAAGAGTTCAGAGTGAGATTGAACAAGCTGACCTCAGGGCCTGTTCCAATGCTGTCTGGTGACTTTGCTTCTTTTTCATTCAAACGACTCTCATTAATAAGCTTATTATTGTAAGAACAAGTTCTGTGCCCATCATTCAAAGCAGTCTTAAGATCTTAGTTTTCTGATCTGAAAAAAAAAAAAAAGAAAAAGAAAAGAAAGCAAGATTAGAATGGATGAGCCCTGAAGCATCTTGCAGTCTGAGTTTGGGAGATCCCCTAAACTGGATGAAGTAAGAAATAAGTTAACACCAGTACTACAGGTGCTCGTCAGTATGCGACTCCTAGCCTGGTTCTGCTGGGTTCATGGAGTCTGGTGAAGTTACCCCTGAGGATGATGTCGTCATCACTTTTGATATTAAGTACAAACTGACTTCATAAAATAAGATGTAAGTGCTTGCCTCTCTCCTTTGTTCTTAATGTCACTTGGTCTATGATGCTTTTCTGTCTTTTGTGGTTATGACATTGGCAATTTGGGAGAGTACTGGCCAGTTGTTATGTAGAATGACTCTCAGTTCCTTATATTTTCTTTTACTAAATCTGGTCCTATGAGCTTGTGAGAAGAGTGCCCGAGGGGCAGAAGTCATCTTACCATGTCACACTGGAGGGACATATGTCTCCACACAAAGAAAGTCACTGGTTTTTATCAAACCCAATCATTTGGTTAAGGCCATGTTTGCCAGATTCCAAACTGTAAAGTGCTAGTTTTCTTCTGTGTTTCTGTAGTACTTGGGATCCAGTCTCTGAGGACAGCTCAGTCCCAGAGTTAACATGTTTAGCAGCATCTTTATCCTCTTCTCTTTAGGTGTCAACAGTGTCTAGTCCCTGTTGTGATGGCCAAAACCCCTTCCAAATATGGCAAATGTTGCTGGCTAGATTAAGTAGGCTTATAAACCCATTAAACTATACCCTTAATTTTGACAAGAATTTAATTGAGGTATTATTTTTGTCAGCTTTCATGGCAAGGAACAAAGCACTTCTGTTGTGCTAAAGAAATTCTTTTTACTGGAAATTCATACAATATTTTGTGATGACTGTTTCCCTCCCACATCTCCCAGATCCTGCCCTCTCCCCCCATCCACCCAAATACATGCTATCTTTCTCTTTAGAAAATAAACAGGCAAATAAAAAAGCAAACAAACCAGAAACACACACACACACACACACACACACACACACACACACACACACACACACAC
>CABHPQ010171380.1:15519-47987 GCA_902168405.1 Peromyscus aztecus | reverse complement strand
AGTAATATCCTCAAGTCACAGCCAAGCCTAACACTACTGATTGAGAAAATTGTGAGCTATTAATTGTACCTTGTTTTAGGTTCACTTGTTTGTGGTAATTTGTTATAATAGTAATAGAAACCTAATATACTCATTAAAATATTAAAAAACATAAAATAATATGAACATTTTTCATTCACTAGAACATTAAACTCAGATCATGTTTTGACAGTGGCTGTTCAGTGATCACAGAAGTTGCCATTGATATCTTCTTCTAATGCTGGCTCTACCATTTCCCAGAGTCTCAGAACTCCACATTTACACTTTTTTCCCTAATTTCTATTATTTGTTTTTATAACATATGCAGTTTTTAAAGAAAAAAAATTTACATGTTTTAGACTCATTTGACTATGTCATCACAATTCTGGTTTGAAAAACTATATTGCATCTAAACACTCTTTTAGCTTATGCTTGACACTGTTTGGAGGACCAGAAACCAGATGCTAGCTAGCCCAGAAACCTAGGATTCCTAATGATACTCTGCTATACTTGTAGACAGGAGCCTAGCAGAATCATCATCTGAGAGGATTCATCCAGCCCCTGATGGGAGCAGATACAGAGACCCACAGTCAAACATTAGGCAGAGTTACAGAAATCCTGCAGAAGATGGGGAGGAAGGGGTCAAGGAGAACACACAAAAATGACCCAAAGAACCAACTAACTAGGGCTCATAGGACCTCACAGAAACTGAACTGACAACCAGTGTGAGTCTGACCTAGGTCCTCTGCATAATATGTTACAGTTGTGTAGTTTGGTGTTCTTGGGGGACTCCTAACAGTGGGAGCAAGGGCTGTCTCTGACTCTTTGGCCTGCATTTGGTCCCTTTTCTCCTGGATTGCTGTGTCCAGCCTTAATATGATGTGCCTGGTCTTGTTGCAACATTATATGCCACCCACATTTGGTTGATATCCCTGGGAGGCCTGTATGTTTCTGAAGGGAGACAGAGGAGGAGCTTATCTGGATGAGAGGGGAGTTGGTGGGAGAGACTGAGAGGAAAGGAGAAATGGGAAACTGTACTTGGGATGCAATATGTGATAGAAAAATAAATGGAAAAATACAATACATCTTTACTATTTAAAATTTGTGGAAGAAGTATCAAGACATTTCTTTGTGACAGAGAAAGCTTTGCCTTGCAAAAATTAAAATGGTTATTTGAAAAAAAATAGTCAATTGATAATAATTAAGTGTATCTTGTATTACATTTTGATAATACATTTATATTAATATTTGAAAATTTCATATAATGTATTTTGATTATATTCACTCATACTCTTTCCCAATCTATCCCCATCCCTACCCCATCTATTTCTTTCTTTCTTTGTGTGTGTGTGTGTGTGTGTGTGTGTGTGTAATGGAGAAAATATAATATGTTTGCTTGGGAATTTTTGTCTCAAATTTGGAAAAATAATGATCCAATATTTCTCTTCAAATGTAAGATGCAATTCAGATAAACTTCCAAAGGAAAAAATATTTACATGTCCTGAAGAAAAAGGATAGCATTATCATGGACTTTCTGTCATCTTTCTCCTTCCAGAAAGGTGTATTACTTTCCAAATGAATTGTCTAGATTATTCTAGAAATATATCTTCTCTTTCTAGTTTCCATTTAGAGTAACTACCATTTAGTCCTTTGTAATCTGGTAATGAATGCCTATCCAAACTGGAGATAATTAATTGATTCGTACCGTTCTTTGATGACCTAATATTTCTTTTTCTGGAAAATTACATAAATGATTAGTGGAACATGTAGTTCCATGGACAAATACTCCCTCATCACTTTTCTCTAATTTTCAACCTTTGAATATGTTCCAATTTTTTTAAAATATTTTCAAGTCTATCTTTAAAACTCTCTTTTCCACTTACTGAATTTTCAATCTCTAAAAATATCTATTGTATGGATTATTATTAGAATTCTTATTTTCTGAATATTTGTTTATATAGAACCAGGTTCTTAATTTATAGTAAAATATATTAACCACTAACTGTTATAGATATAATAGTGTATTGAATTGACATTTTCATTTTTTCTATTTGATTTCCATTTCCCTGCAGTATGGAAATAATTTAATACACATTCTGTATAGAAATAAAAATAACACATTTCTTTCTTTCCTGTATTTATGATTGACTGTAACCTGCTTTTTGAGCATGCACATTTGGATTGCATGAAGTATCTCTCCACAATATCATTTTTGTTATCTTTAATTATTGTTGTTGTGGGTTTTTTGGTTTTTGTTTTTTCAAGACAGGGTTTCTCTGTGTAGCTTTGGCTATGATGGAACTCTCTCTGTAGCCCAGAATGTCCTCAAACTTACAGAGATCTGTCTGCCTCTACCTCCCAAGTGCTGTGATTAGAGACATGTGACACCAGATCATTTTTGTTTTCCTTTCTTTTTTTTTATTTTTCGAGACAGGGTTTTTCTGTGTAGCTTTGCACATTTCCTGGAACTCACTCTGTAGCCCAGGCTGGCCTTGAAGTCACAGAGATCTGCCTGGCTATGCCTCCCCAGTGCTGGGATTAAAGGCACGCACCACCACCGCCGGCCATTTTTGTTTTCTAAAGATTTTTTATTCTGTGTGTCAGAGTGTACATATACATGTGTACATGGGTAATCCAGTATTTCTGAATAGCAGAAGCTTTAGTTCCCTGAAGCTAGAGTTATAGGCCCTTGTGAGCTGCCCAATATGGGCTATGGGAACTAAAATTGGGTTCTCTGCAAGAGCAGAAAGTCTTTTTTAACTGCTAATGTTTCTTAACTGCTAACCTCAAAAATAAAATTTTTGGTTCTATAGGTTACATAGAATTGCTTATAAAAGATTCTATAAAATTCCAATGTGAAAATTTTTTATGATTCTGTTTAATTCAGTTTCCTACAGTATTGAATATTTTAAGGTGCTGGTATGAGTTTCAATCTGAATTAGACTATAGACAAAAGCAAACAATCCCATCAGGTATAACACATACTTTAATGCCCCACCTGATTTTTAGCACAATATCTAAGAATCAGATCAGCATATATCATCAGTGGACATCTGATATTAATATGTTGTGAAGTGTTTGGATTTTCAGCTTGTTCCTGTGACCAATAAAGGAGTCAGTTTGCAAAGAAAAATAGTACTGAGGGCAAAATAATTAATGTTACAAAATGTACTCATTTCCAGTTCTTTGGGAACATTTTGCTGGGTCCCTTCAAAGGAGTTTGAGGAAGACCATGAAAATATGGGGCCTTGAATTGTGTAAATGGTCCCTTCATGCCAGAAACTCATAAAGCTTCTGCAACTTTTAGAAGAACAGATTATGTGACTCTTGAAGATTCTAATTGGTCACATAGTTCCCAGTCTTGGAATTCTAGGAAATTTGTCTAGAGGAATGAGACAACATCAACTCAACTCTGTACGTCAATATGAAAATTCACCCTCTTATGAAGTTTAGAGTGCTTTCAGTTACTCGCCTAACACATCCCCTTAGAAGTGAAACAGAGATGAACTTCAGCATTCTAGAGAGGAAGATTCTTGAAAGTTGTTTTTATTCTGCTCCCAGTGCACACAGAGAATCAAAAAAATAATAAAACACTAGTATCAATTTAGAAAGTACAAATAAATAAACCTTTCTGAAATCAAGGTGTTAGGTATACTTTCTCATGCTTAAAAATTGAACTTTAAAGAAATTAAAGTAAATATCTGATCCATTCCAATTACTGGCTTCTCCTGTATCTCATCCAGTGACATTTGGGATGTTTTAGAAGTAACTGGCTCATGTCTGTAGCTTTGCTTCTGTATCACTGGCAAGGGCATGGTTCCTTCAGGGAAGAGAGGATTCTGCTGAATAAGAGCATAGTTTCTTACAATGTTCACCTTAAAGAAATAAAAAAAAAAAAACCAACAATTATAGATCGCCTGATGCTATTCACTACAACCTTACATTAAGCCCATTTAGAACATGAACCAATTCTTTGTTTTTAGAGGAGATATCTGGGGGAAAATATAATCCTACAACTCAATACTGACATCAGCCAAATGTGGGGAAAACCTTCAGTTTTATTTGAGTAGGAGTAAACAGATTTTAAAAAGTGATTTCTGATTAAGAAGATATCAAATACATTATGTATTGTTGACAGAAGTTTCTGTCCCCCCAGCATCTCCCAAATAAACACAGTGAGGCTTATACTAATTATCAATGATTGGCCAATAGCTCTGGCTTGCTAATAGCTAACTCTTACATTTAAATTAACCCATATTTCTTAGCTATGCATTGTCACCTTTTTGGTTTGGTACCTTTTCTCAGTAACACACGCCTACCTTGCTTCTCCCTGCATCTGATGGTGACTGCTGACTCTGTCCCTCTCCTTCCCAGCATTCTAAGTTTGGCTCTCCTGCCTAAACTTATTCTATTCAGCTATTGACCAGTCATCTTGTTCTGTAAACCAGTCATAGCAACAAATCTTCATGATGTACAAGGGGATTATTTTGCCGCATTTACCCCTTTTTGTCTAATTTAAAAGGGATGTTTTAACTTTCACATAGTAAAATTATATACAGCAAAAACAATTATCAAGTAAAAATTACAGTTATAATATCTAGTCTATTTGGATTTAGCAAAATTATTTTATTATCTGTTTTATCTTTGTGATTCTAAAGTTGTATACCTAATTTACCTTTTATTATATGCTACTTGGCCTTTTTCCTTTGCAGACATGATCTCATTCCAATGTTTTGTTCTTTGAGACAGGGTGTAGCTATGTAGCTTTGGCTGTCCTGGAACTTACTTTATTCCATATGTTTAGTGTTTTGATTATTACGTGGACAGGGGATTTTTTTTTTGGGTGGGTTCACCTATTTGTTATTTGGTACCCTTCTTGTACCTTCATAGGCATGTCCATACATTGGGAAAGATTTCTTTGATTATATTTTTAAGTGTATTTTTTGTGTCTTTGAGCTAGAATTCTTCTCCTTCTTCTATTCCTATTATTCACATATTTGGTCTTTTCATGGTGTCCCTAGTTTCCTATATGTTATGTGTTAAGAATTTTTTGGATTTAACATTTTCTTTGACCCATGAATCTATTTCCTCTATCTTATCCTCAATGTCTGAGATATTCACTTTCATCTCTTGTATTCTGTTTTTTATGCTTGCATCTGTAGTTCCTGTTTATTTATCCAGATTTTCTATTTCTTGCATTCCTTGGTTTGGGTTTTCTTTATTGCCTCTATTTTAATTTTCAAGTTTTGAACTGTTCCCTTCACCTGTTTGATTGTTTTTTCTTGGCTTTCTTTAAGGGATTTATTGATTTCTTTCATTTTTTTATTTGTTGTTTCCTCCACTTCTTTAAGAGAATCTTTCATTTCCTATTTTAGGGACTTTATCATCTACATGAAGTTATTTTTAAGGTTGCTTTCTTCTGCTTCATCTGCACTGGAATATTCAGGTCTTGCTGTTGTAGAATCACTAGTTTCTGGTGGCTCCATATTGCTCTTTATGTTGTTGAATGTATTCTTACACTGCCATCTACTCATCTCTTCCTCCAATCTGTGCAGATGGGACCCATGACTCTGGTGTTCACTAATGCGGTGGGGAATGTTTAGGGAGATGATGATGATGCCCAGGTTCTGGGGTTGAGGTCGGTGGGGGAGGGGCAGGGGATGTGCCCCAGGGGTCTAGTACCTAGGGAGTCAGGGCTGTCCAGCTGAAGCTCAGACACTCACCTCTTCTGCCATTCAGTGCAAGTGAGGACTGTTGGGCCTGTAGCTCTGATGGGATGGTTGGTGGTGGGTGGAGGGTATGGGAAGGAGGGTGAAGCTGCCTGGTAATGGGCTTCGGTGCGTGGCAGAATTATATATTTCTTTTTATTTTTTATGACTGTCTATATCTTCCCTTTTCTCTCCAAAGCCTATGTATAATTATAATTCACTATGTCTTTGAGCTAGAATTCTTCTATTTCTTCTATCCCTATTATTCTTATGTTTGGTCTTTTCATGGTGTCCTTAATTTCCTGTATGTTTTGTGTTAAGAATTTGTTGGATTTGCTGGGCGGTGGTGGCACAAGCCTTAAATCCCTGCACTCGGAAGGCAGAGCCAGGCGGATCTCTGTGAGTTCGAGGCCAGCCTGGGCTACCAAGTGAGTCCCAGGAAAGGCACAAAGCTACACAGAGAAACCCTGTCTCGAAAAACCAAAAAAAAAAAAAAAAAAGAAAAGAAAGAATTTGTTGGATTTAACATTTTCTTTGACCCATTAATCTATTTTCTCTATCACATCTTCAACGTCTGCAATATTCTCTTTCATCTTTTATATTCTGTTGTTCAGAGATTTTTTTTTCCATCTGAATCTCTATTGTATAGCTGCAATCTTTTTCTGACCACATAATTATTAGGTAGCTTGGTTAGGACCAAAACCTCTGTTTTGGCTGCTGGTTCTACCTCACTTGGTTCTCTGACAGCCGAGCTTCATGGCTGGTGGAGGTACCAATGGGAGGGAGCCACATTTATCACCCCAACTCCTGGGAGTTTTTGTGTCCATGATGTCACCAAATAGTGCACAGCCCATGGCTCACAAATTCCATTTAAGTGTTTGGTAGCAAGGCCTCTTAAAAGAGCTGTGTGTTTTTTGCCTTTAACACTGAGCCAGAAAGCTGTCTTTTAAAGGAGCCGCAACTCTGCTTGTTGCCAGCAAACAGAGTTTACCCGAGAAAAGGCGGTTGCCAAGAAGTCACATTTGACTCCGTTTTTGTATGTTTAAAATCCTTTTTTTAGACTTTGTCAGGTCTTATATGGAAATTCTCACTAGACCTTGGGTTAGGTGCCATTTGTTGGTGGAAGTTTTTGTCCTGCCAGCAGCTCTGAAATAAAACAATGATTGAGGCTTATAAACCCTTGACCAATAGCTCAGGCTTGTTAGTAGCTCAGGCTTGTTAATAGCTAACTCTTACATTTAAATTTACCCATATTTCTTATCTATTCATGCCCAACTTGCTTCTTCCTGCATTTGTTGACAACTGCTGACTCTGCCCTTCTCCTCCGCAGCACTCTAAGTTTAACTCTCCAGCCTAACCTTATTCTGTTTGGCTATTAGCCAGTCATCTTGTTTATTAAATCAATCACAGTGACAAATCTTCACAGTATTCAAAGGAATTATTTCACTGTAAAGTACCACAAAGACAATTTTTATACTCTCCAATGGAATTACTCATCAAGATGCTTTGTATTGCCTACATATTGCTCACCAGGATCACTATTATAGCATTATATGTTCTTTAAGATTTTATTGTAATTTGCTTTTATTGTTTTAGCATTATCTCTTAAATATCTTAGATATAGTCAAGTGAATAAGTTCTATATAATCCATAATTTGTCATATATTATGTCTGTCATTAAATCACCTATCCATGAACTAATTCTATAACTTTGGTCTGATTATACCTGGATATACAGCCCTTGAAAAGATCCATGGTGTAAATCAACTCATAAGGGCATAATAGAAAATAATGATTGTGACATTTTAACAGGATTAAGAGATTATGTGCTAAAACATTGAGAAGGTGGCTACCCACAGCCAAGTAAAGTCACTAACTAAACCAACACCACTGGCATTTTCACTTTCAAACTTCAGGTTACAGCTAAGGCATACAATCTCTCACAGTTTGCTGTATTATCTTGGAAGACTAGGTAGGTTAAGGCAGTTCTCTTAGTATTATTTCATTCTCAATTTCCTCAGGCAAAGGCCTGCAGGTCTACCACATAATTTCTATACTTAGGGTCACTCAACATTTCTCTTGGACAATTTGAGTCACTAGAATGCCATCAAGGAAGTTCAGATATTACAAACTGGGATCATGTATTCTCAAGTTCTTCTACATACTTTATTTTCCATGATTTAATTTTTATTAGTTTTAGCACACTAGAGGAATGAATGGAGAGGGTAAAGCTTTGTAATTATATTCCAATAAAAGTTGTAAAATATTTAAAATTTGAAAAAATTAGGCATTTGATACTCCTTGGAAAACTTATAGATTTTCTAAACTAATATTAAATATTTCTTTTAGTATCTGTTTTGCTTTTAGGAAGACAATGTTTATTTTCTATGCACAATGGGTATGTGTACGTTTAGAGTATGCTTCATATTTGTATTTCCCCATGTCATTTTTTAATACTTTGTCACTTACAAATAGGTGACTATAAGTGAAAAATTCGAATTCCCAAAAATAGTTGTGCAAGTTGGGCATAAAATAGGGCTTGGTGATGAAATAACATAAATTATTAACTGAATCATTGTGCCCAGGTATGGGTACTAGAGAACTAACAAAACCATCTTCAGTAAACTTGGATCTTATTTCTAGTCTGATTTTCCTTTTTCTCTTGTAATGCAGACACACAGTTTTGTTTACTTCCTTGGAAAAAGAGGATATGAAATTATCAGGACAATAAAACACACATTAACACTTCAGTAAACCATCCTGTCACTATCTTATAAAACAAAGGACAGAATTATTATCTACATGAAAAACACTAACAAAAACATTGCAATAGACTAAAAGAGTTCTGAGACAGTGATTGCATCAACTCTACTGATAACTCATCTATTACTATCTGCATATTCATGTCCCCTCCAAATTAGCATACTGAAATTCTAACCCTGAATGAGACAGTATTAAGAAGTGATAGGTACTTTTAGGGATGAAGAAAAAGTATAGAATACTTCTGAATGAGATTGGTGCTCTAAGTGGGTGATTCAAGATAGCTCTACAGCCTTTGCAATATAATAAATCATGGATATATCAGCAGGTTGTAATATAGAAGAAGGCCCTCCCTGAAGTCTTATTGCATACTTGGCTACCAGCCTTCAGAACTGTCTATTTTCTTTTTCTTTTTTTTTTTTTTTTGGTTTTTTGAGACAGGGTCTCTCTGTGTAGCTTTGCGCCTTTCCTGGAGCTCACTTGGTAGCCCAGGCTGGCCTCGAACTCACAGAGATCTGCCTGCCTCTGCCTCCCGAGTGCTGGGATTAAAGGCGTGCACCACCAACGCCCAGCTCTGTCTATTTTCTTAAGCAATCTTTTCCTCTCCTGTGACTTGTCCTGGGGAGAAGTGGCCAAATAGCTGTTCACTCAAGCACTGACAAGAAACCAAAGGGATAATTCCACTAGGTCTAGTTTTATGAATCAGTAGATTTATTGGGCTTGTTTATAGGAGCATCACCAAAAAGGCCACTTCACCATGGATGAAGACTGGCAAAAGATGTACAGCTAAAGCTTTTTGCCCAACTTCCAGAAGCTCAACTCGAGAAAGCCTTCTCTATAGTAGTTGTCTACTGATCATATACCTCTGGGAGGAACCTTGTAAACCCTGGAACTGTCTGATCTTTTTGAGTCTCTTAAGTTTCATATGCTATGCTGAGTCTTGATATTCCTTCTTACATTTTATGAGCCTTCCTCATCTCTCTAGAAAACCTTGTTGTGATTCCAGAGCAAGAGTGACACAACATGTGCATTTTATTGTATTTCTGCATGCTGAAATAATAGAGTATAGAAATATTGGGATTGTTAGTGAAACAAAATGCACAAGAATTTAAGCAGTTACATCAACAATGTTTAATCATCCTAGATGGCATCCTCTTAATATAAAACAGAACAATAAACTAAACAATTAATAAGACTGTTTTCTATTTAGGTACTTTGATTGTAACAAATATCAACCTTATCTGCTGCCAAATTCTGAAGAATGGAGATTGTCCACCAAGAGCTCTTTTATCACTATTTTAAAAAGATTCTTTGAGCAGAATGAAGTTTGTGCTCAGAGCACTCTTACTCTGGGTTATTTTTCTTGTATTCTCATTTTTGAGAGAAAAGGTTCTGGTATTATTTTTCTCTTTGGTTGGAATCCACTGCAAATTAGACTTCCCTTAAAGCAACCGACTAATTACATTCTCTCCTTCACCCCATAGCATGAACAGACTAAGAGTTGGAAAGCAAGAAAAACCCAAAGTAGACAAGGAAAGCCCCAGAGGCATCAATGAAGGAGTCTGAGATTTAGTAAAATGTGAAAGAATAAGAGTGGAGTGAGCTCTAGTGTTCTGTTTCCAGGTGAAGCTCATTATTTTTGCATTCTCATATTCTCAGTTCTTCCATATTTTCTTTGAATTACTTTTTGTTGTTGTTGTTGTTGTGAGGGACCAAGAACAAGCCACAAATAACTGCCCTGCCCCCATCACCCATTCTCTGATGATTAAGCTATCTTTAATTGTATAGATTCAAAATATAGTTTGAAAAATACAACCATTACAGTTTAAAAAATATCATGAATCAATTTTAAAATAATAGCTGAGTGCCTTAAAATACATTTTAATGAAATTAATGTGTCAATCCCATTCTTTTTTTTATTTAATTGAGTATTGATAACCATATTTCATCAAAAGTCAAACAAAGAAAACCATGAGATCAAAAGAAATAAACTGCTGTCAGAAAAGGAATACTGTTGTGTGAAATTCCAGGAATCAATCAATCTGTCGTTGGGGAGGTTGTGTTATGAGTTCTAGTGGAACTAACAAGAGAACTGACATGAGCCATGACTGAGATTCTATTTATGAGCACAATTTTACAGGAACTTTCAACTTTGAGTCCTCTACCTAGAATTCCAATGAAAGTCTCATCAATGGTATTTGTTTTGCTGGTACAAGTGCTATATTTCTCACAAATTGAGAACATTTTCTTGCAATGCTTAATGAATCTATCATTGATTTGGATACTTCAAAATTTTCTTTAACTTCAGTCTTTAATATCAAGTAGGATGTGTTTTCATAACAGTCTTTGGAAATACTAATTAGTCATCATTCAACAGAAGAAGAAAACGTACAAAGAGAACATCACTCATTTTAGCAGACATATTCAGACTTCATTTTCCTACCATTTTGCAGGCACTGTGCATTTGTACTCATTTCCTTACTACACATTTCCCCCTGGAGATTAAACATTGCTACTTTTATATTTACTTACATTCTTTACATATCTTAGGTGGGTGTATGTGCATGCACAT
This sequence comes from Peromyscus aztecus, assembly GCA_902168405.1. Taxonomy (NCBI): domain Eukaryota; kingdom Metazoa; phylum Chordata; class Mammalia; order Rodentia; family Cricetidae; genus Peromyscus; species Peromyscus aztecus. The sequence goes on along the minus strand of CABHPQ010171380.1, from coordinate 36,929 downwards.
GTGCAAGTTCATGTATATGTGTGCCTATGAGCCTATGCTTGAGGATGCAATTGACTCCAACATGTTGCACTTGAGCTCTCAATTCTAAAATATCACCCTAATTGCTTCTGTTCATTCTGTATAATTGATATCCAATTTCTGTTTGCTTTGTTCTTAGTCTCCACTATTGTATTGAGGCTTTAAATGAATGTCAAGTTCCACTATGAAAGTCGCATTTTGCTTTTTATTTTTATAAAATCTGTCTATTAAACTGCCTAAGACATATTTCTTTAAAAATGACCCAAAGGGAAGGGTTCTTGCAGGAATTATGTATATAAAATTTCTGAAGCTGTATTTTTTCCATCCTAGAGCTTATTTGAGTATTTATTCTCTCCAGAATATATTGAAAGAAAAAAATTCCCATAAAGTCAATAAATAGAAAATAAATACTGAATGTTGTGGTAAAATAAGATAATTATCAAACAATACATATTGTGTGATTAAAAGGGGTATCTGAGGTCACCACATCCAGAAAAACATACAATAATATAGTGATTGACAGGGACTGGGAGGAAATGAACAAATAAATATATATGTTAAAATTTCTAATTCTTAGCTCTATTATCTGCAAAAGGAACTTTTCTGGAAAAAGTGTCTGTGTAGATGTCTTTGAGAATTTTGCTTTGTTTGAGACAAGGTCTCTAGTAGCCAAGTCTGCCCTTAAATCAAGCCAATGTTCCTGCTTCATCCTTCCAAGCACTAGAATTGCAGGCAGGAGCAATCACACATGGCATAAGAATACTGAGATAGGCTTTCCAGTTGGATGCAAGGGGTTCATTTTGGCAATCTCAATAACTGTATCTCTCATCTTCATGCTGTAAACACCTGCACTGCTAGTTGGTCAATGAATACCTGAACCTTGAACAGTTTCCCCTAAGAAATGCAGCAAGCACCACAGCCATCAGCCTCACCAAGTGACAAAGAATGAGAAGAGCCAGGATCCCCTCTACTCCCGAGGAAAGCAGAACTACAATCCAAAGCCGAGTGGCTATGATAGGCAGAGAGAGAAGGCTAAGTTTTTGAAACTAACAAACAACAACAAAAAAGCTCAAAACTGCAAAGAAGTTTTTGTCCAGGCTTGTGTGCATTGAGCCCAAAGACAGATTGCGGAGGACGCTGGCTGAAAGAGATGCAAGATTTTGAGTTGACAGGAAACAAAATGAAAAGGGGGCAAGTGATCCAATTAAAAAAAAAATTGTGATGTCTGGGGGTGGGGGTGGGGCAGGCATACCGAAGCAGTTAAAAAAAATGTTGGAAAATAGAATTATTGTTAACCATTAAAGAAGAATCTTGGAAACCTGGCTTGGTGGTGCATGCCTTTATTGCTGAACCCTGGAGGCAGAGGCAGCCAGATCCCTATGAGTTCCAAGTTAGCCTGGTCTACACAGCAAGTTCCAGGATGGCCAAAGCTACATAGCTAGACCCTGTCTCAAACAACAACAAAACACTGAAATGAGATCACACCACATTTACAGTCTTGAGTTTTAAATTCAAGAGCAGCTATCTTTAACAAAAAGTTGGAGACACTTTTAACTTGAGCCAATCTTGGAGAAAATAGACCCAGACCAACCTGAATTATGTAGTAAAATGTTTTGACAAAAAAACAGATAGATAGAGGAGAGTATGGTGGAAGAGATGATATTCATGTTTACATTTAACTCTGAAGAAATGCCGCTGGATTCATGACCTTTTTGTCTTGATTGTGGATGGAATCACTCTTCTAATAAGTAAGCATGGTTAAACACTCCTATACATATGAAAATGTATAATTGTGTGAATGTTAGAACTAATCATAAATTCTCATGTACATGCATTTTCTATTTTGTGCTGCTAATTATGTTTAAATACAAGTGAATAAAATGACAATCTCACTGCATAAAATCAGGTTTTTTCTTAAATGTTTATAAAATCTCTAAGTAGTACATTTACTCCTTATAGTTAGATATACATTTATTTAACAGAAATAAACCATTCTTTTAAGGTTCTATCAGGTATGTTTTTGATTATAGAGAACTTTGATATAGCTAAGAAAAGCAAGGAAATGCATTTTCTCTATAGTGTGGTAACTAAGTTTAGATTCCTATGGTCAAATGAAAAGATAAGATTACTCACTACCTTTTCCATGAGATCAGTACATTCAGAACATAAAAAACAACTATAATCAGCACAAAGTTCTTTAAGCTATTTATTAATTCTGTGACTTTGAAATTCCTATTCTTTTTTGGAAAATATTTCTGACCAATTAAATATATTATTTTTTTGGTTTTTTGTTCTTTTTTTCCAGGTCTGTAATCATTCACATTATGCTCTAACCTGTGGTTATAAAAGTTTATGCTGGCCTCTTTCTAGCCTTGTTCTATGTCTTTTGTTCACCAGGAGTAAGTACGCCTCGTTCATCTTCTTCCCCTCAGGTCCTCTGATTCACAATGCTGGAAGTGAGCCTGTCTGATTTTCCTTTGGAGACCTTACCACACTAATGAGCACGCAGGTGTAATTCGTTGGGAGAGGTTTGCAGTTGGAAATTGTTTGTTACTGATGGTGAAAATGAGCAAACACTGCCAGTTCAGAATGATTTATTACAACTTTTTGCGATACCAGCAAAATGGTTCTTATTGCCAATTTTTGCTCTTTGTGCAAATTTTTTCCTCAACATTATTCACTATATTTTTGACATTAATTATGGTACTATTTCTAAACATAGTGAGTTTCAAAAACAGTTTGGGTACTACTTGGCAGACCGGTAGGAGTAGCATGTACCTGGCATAAGCATTTGGTTAGAAAGTTTTAACAAAAAATATTTGTGCATTAAAATAGACATATTACCATAATTTATATGCTATAAATGTGGATCTACTTCAAAATATAGCCATATACAAAAGAACTTTCTAATAGTATAAATCTACTTTACGTTCATAGAAATGAGTAGATAGAACACAAAGTAGTCTGTAAACCTTTCAATTTTTACAAGCCTAATAATTTACTATATTTTTTGTAGTATAAGATTCCATAGAATCTTATTTTTGCTTTCTTAGAATTTAGAATGGGCTGTGAACATTTTATGTTTAAAACCTTTATCTTGACAGTTGGAGAGGCCAAACTTATATATGAAGGCATATCTCATTTCCATCTTTCTGTAAAACATATAATAAATATGTCAGTTGCAAAAAAGAAACTTGGATCACTGTTTTCAGATGGGTAGACATCATTCTTTTGTGGATAGCTCACTGTAGAGTGATATAATTTTTCTCTTTTTATTTCTGTTGCTGTAATTTGTCAGAAGGAAAAATTTTTATTTGAAACTGGAAAATATTTTTTTCTGTAGAAAACAGTAAAAATAATAACATTTCCCAATAAGCCCTTTTAAGCCAAATAATAGCTGAATTATACATATAAATATTGATTAGATTCTGAGATACAGAAGAAACCTATCTTCATCTGTTCAGAGAGCTATGTTTTACTTAAGTTGTGTAAGTGAGATTCCTATTCAACTTCCCCTTCACTGTTTGATTTACAGTGATTTATAGGAGACATTTTTCTATAGGCTAATCCATAATCTAGCAGCTGTCTTAGAACTGGTGCAGACCCGGGAAATCCAACAATTTAATTAAAACAAAGCATTGCAGAGGCCCACAGCGGGTCTTAATGCAATGTGATTTCTACCTAGTTCTCTGAATGTCAAAGTGAGGAAATTCAAGGAAGCACGGGTAAACGGTGGGAATAACTATGACTCTCTTATGGAAAATTCTAAAAGGACACTCAAAACAATATGAGTCCTTTTTGGTTAAAACTCTATAGGTTAATAATTTATCAGAGTCTACTGTTGTTTATCCCCAATTCACAGAACTCATAATCTAGCCACAGGAAGACTGTCTTTATAATAAGTTACTTTAATAGCATGGGCTTCTACAGGACTTTGTTTTCTCATTGATTCTGAAGTTTCTTCTAGGGAGGGAGTAAATCTTTAATGAATACATTTTTGACATGGGTATGGCCATCTCAAGTAGGGATGCCTCAGACCTATGGGAGTGGCCAACCCTTCCCTGATTGAGGCTCTGCTCTGAGTGTGAATGCTGACAGTGTATGCAAAAATGTCCACTGTAGCTTTCTTCTCCTGGTTGCTTATGGTATAAAAACTGCTCCCCTACAGATAGTGTTATGATTGAGGTTAACTAAACCTGCCTCCTTGTCTAACTGTGTATCATAGTCCCAACCTTCATGTCTGTCTGCAAGCAATAACCCTATTTCTCTGATCAACTGTTTACAATAAACATGCTGAGATTCTGGCGTGCTGGGCCTTTTCCATGTGAGAGCCAATTCCGCCAGATCTCAGCTTGTGGTGGTATTGTGTTCCCCAAAATATTGTGTACCTTAATAAACTTATCTGGGGTCAGAGACAGAAAAAAAAAAAATCTGCAGGGAACCATGATCACGCCTAACAGGGACTTTGAAATATTCAAAAAGATGACAGGATCCACAACGATGATTCCACATGGACTATGATAAAGCCGTTAAGCTGATTAACATCAAGGAAAGATTGACTTTGGAGTACAAATTGTTTAGGACAATTTCGAGATGACTAGCTGAGATGATCCAGCCTGACAGACTACTCGAACAAGGACTTGTGACAAGCCCTGAAATTTCCTATTATGCAAAGACTGGACAAATGATACAGGACCTGACAATTAACCTAAATTTTTTCTTTTCAAGATCCCCTAAAGATATCTTCACCCCTAGAAAGCAAAAAGAAAAAGAGAATAAGATATGAGAGAGATCATCGAATCTACTCTGAGAAAAAAGATAAAGAAAAATAGGATAAATAGGTAGATCACTGAATCTACATTGAAGAAAAATGGGGAAGATATAAAAATGACAAAAGGTAGATTACTGAATATATTATGAAAAGAAAATAGAGAGAATATGGATATGATAAGATAAAAAGGGAGATTATGGAATCTACTTTTAAAAAGGAACTACTTGTTTTAAATAGGATAAGTAATGAAAAATTTTTGTCTGAATTTGTCAAATATTACTGGACTGGACATTGGTTATATATATAATGGAGTTTTTATCTGAATCTGTCAAATGTTTATGGACTAGACATCATTAATGTAATCTTGACTGTGCATATTGTATATACTTATTGGATATAATTTTTCTTGTATTAGTTATAAGCTTTTTTAATTTTAGACAAAAAGAGAGGAAATGTGGTGGTATTGTGTTCCCCAAAATATTGTGTACTTTAATAAACATATCTGGGGTCAGAGACAGAACAGCCACAATATTAAACATGAGGATAAGCAGTGGTAGCATACGCCTTTAATCCTGTCATTCCAGAGGCAGAAATTCATGTGTTCAAGGATACACCCAAGCATGGTGACCCATGCCTTTAATCCCAGAAAGCAAGCCTTTAATCCTAGGGAGTGGTGGTAGAAAGCAGAAAGGTATATAAGGCGTGAGGACCAGAAACTAGAGGCATTTGCCCTGGAGAGGCATTTGGCCTGGAGAAGCATTTGGCCTGGTTAAGCATTCAGGCTTCTAGCTGCAGTTCAGCTGAGAGTCATTCGGATATGAAGACATAGAGGCTTCCAGTCTGAGGAAGTTCAGCTGAGGTTCCGGCGAGGTGAGATAGCTGTGGCTCGTTCTGTCTCTCTGATCTTCCAGTGTTCACCCCAATAACTGGCTGAGGTTTGATTTTATTAAGACTCTTTAAGATTCATGCTACATCAGCTTTTCTGGGTCTGTGAACCTTTCATTTCTTTAGTGTATGTCCTTTCTTCATTTCCCCTTTAGGAATCCAGGGCCGAAGGCACAGAAGGATATGAGAAGAAATATTTACTTAGGCTCATGTTTTCAGAGGTTTCTGTCACTGAGAAACTCACTAGCTGCATTCTTTCTATGCCTTTGGTGAGGGAGAACATTGTGATATGAGGACCTGAAATAATAAAGCATTCATTCTTGGTGGCTAGGAAGTAGCAAACAGAAATGGCAGGTGGTAGGGCCAACAGTTATCCTTGACATACTTAGCACTGTTTATGTACTTCTTCCAAGGCTGAACCTTCCAAAGGTCCAACTGCCTCCCAATATTGTATTCAGGTTTTGATTGGTCAATGGGTTACCATTGATTAGACTAGAGCCTTAATGATCTAAAGGTCTCTGGAAAGGACCTTATAGACACACACAAGTAAAATTAACCAGGATCTTAGATGTCTTTCACTTCTAATGTTAATGTTGACAAGTGATTTAAAGCATATAACCTAACACTAATATACAATCTGAATCTAATTATGTTATGAAATCTTTACCTGCATAGTTAATAGATTTTTTCCAGACTACCTAAATAACAGTTGATCAAAACAATGTATGTTTTGTGACTTTTTCATTTTCTAGAAAATTAAAATAAATTTATATTATGTTCATTAAAAGTGCCTTAACACTACATCTAAAAAAGGATATATCATAATTTAAATACTTCATCACTAAAAGAGCTTCAATCTATCACAACCTTTTGCTGATGTAATGCTTTGACTCAAGTAAGAGCTCCTGACTAGTGAAACTGAAAATTGGAGTAAATGAAAAATAAAGTGTTAAGAGAATAAAGTTTACTATATTTACTTTGTATTTTACAAAAGATTTCTCTGTAGGCATGGCATCATTTTCATCCAAATAATTCTGAGATGCAACTTATCTGTGGTCTTTGGATTTAATTCTTTCAAAGTACTTCATTATTTTATCAATTAAGTTTGATTAGGGTTTATTGTATGAAATTTCCAAATAATCAATAAAACCTTCTATGTTGGAAAAGTGTTTATGTAATTTTATAAATGTTCTGATGTCTTTTAAACAAAGGACCCAGAGCGTTCATCACGAATAGAGTGTATCTATTAAATATTCTTCTACTTGTACATAAGAAGCCACTCCTCTTATATTAAAGCTTGGCTATGGAATGGCAACTGTCCAGCTGCATATGCAGAGTCTGTTTCCAACTCTAGTTCTCTCTCTGTACAGCATGCGCATTTGCTTCCTACACTGAAAACTTGGCTTCTACTATGTCATTAATAAAGGTGGGAACCAGGTTCTCCAAATCAGAAACTAATGTATACACACTTAATCTAATGAATCATGAATATTTTAATGGCTTAGTAAATGGTGAATGGTTTACTGGCAGTTCAGATTTTCCATATTCTTGATCCATTATAGGAATCACTGCTATTGGTAACATTAGTCAGTCATAAAAGCTTTAGGTTAGTCTTATTGTATTTTAGTCAAAATATAAAATAGTACTCTATGAATAATAAGACACTAAATTAAAATCAGCTTCTGATCCATGGTCTGCAGAATGGTTGTTGTATTGCTACACATGAAAACAACACAAATCTCATAATAATCCCCATTCCCACTGGGAAGTACACTGTCAGGGAACAGTAATATTTCATAAAGAGTCTTTATTTTAATGATAAGTATGTCTCAATAGTGAGTTTAAAATACTCAGAAATACATGCTACAAATACATGTGGTAGTAGACATCGTTTGTTACTCCATTTACAGTGAGTGCTAAGAGTCAATTTGATACAAGATTTAAAGAATCTGCCATTTCTGAATGTTGAATCAGCTTGATTTCCACTTAAACATAGCATCTGCATTATCCTATAAGGAATTCTATTGATCTGAGGCATAGACTTAGCTCTGCTAATGGAAGTTCTATGTAGATTTTTCTTTCAGTATAAAGCTGTGTGGTTTACACTCAAGTTATCCTTAGTGTAGCCAACAATGATCATAGCTAGATATATGGTATGCTTTGTTGCAGCTTCTAAATTAGTGCTTGGATTTATCTTTCAGATTTCTGTTATAGGGATGGCTTTTCTCATTAAACTTCACTGAGTAAGTGCTGTTAGCTTCAGTTCTTTTCTCCTCTCTCATATCTGATTCAGATGAGTCACAAGAGCTGTGTTCCACATTACATTTTGGGATAAGGGAATGTTGTAGCTAGAAAGGTTTCACTATTCTCTATAACTTTAAGAAACTTTAATGATTCAATAAAGGATGTTCAAGTAAATATACTGCCTACAATCCACACAATTAAATATTTGTCAGGTAGATGACAACAGGCAATTTTGATTTCTTATCAATTGAAGTTCACTGGAAGAAAACATAATTTTTTTCTTTATAATCACAACTTTATATATATATATATATAATTTAATTTTACATATCAGCCATGGATTCCCCTGCCCTTCCCCCTCCTCCCTCACCTTCCCCCCAGCCCACCCCCCATTCCCACCTCCTCCAGGGCAAAGACTCCCCTGAGGATTCAGCTCAACCTGGTAGATTCAGTCCAGGCAGGTCCAGTCTCCTCCTCCCAGGCTGAACTAAGTGTCCCTGTATAAGCCCCAGGTTCCAAACAGCCAGCTCATGCACTAAGGACAGGTCCCGGTCCCACTGCCTGGGTACCTCCCAAACAGTTCAAGCTAATCAACTGTCTCACTTATGCAGAGGGCCTGATCCAGTTGGGGGCTCCTCGGCTATTGGTTCATAGTTCATGTGTTTCCATTCGTTTGGCTATTTGTCCCTGTGCTTTTTCCAATCTTGGTCTCAACAATTCTCGCTTGTACAAACCCTCCTTTCTCACCAATTGGACTCCCGGATTTCCACCTGGGCCCTGGCCGTGAATCTCTGCATCCGGTTTGCTCAGACATTGGATGAGATTTCTAGCACGACAGTTAAGGTGTTTGGCCATCCCATCACCAGAGTGGGTCAGTTCGGGCTGTCTCTTGACCACTGTCAGTAGTCTATTGTGGAGGTATCTTTGTGGATTTCTGGAGACCTCTCTAGCACATTGCTTCTTCCTATTCTCATGCGGTCTTCATTTATCATGGTCTCTTATTCCTTGTTCTCCCTCTCTGTTCTTGATCTAGCTGGGATCTCCCGCTCACCTAAGCTCTCTTTCCCTTGAACCTTGCCTTTCATTACCCCCACTCACGTCAAGGTTGTTCATGTAGATCTCCCTGATTCCTAAACTAAACAAAGATGCAACAAAGAAAGAGAACTACAGACCGATCTCCCTCATGAACATTGATGCAAAAATACTCAATAAAATACTGACAAACAGACTCCAGGAACACATCAAAACAATTATCCACTATGATCAAGTAGGTTTCATCCCAGGGATGCAAGGGTGATTCACCATAGGAAAGTCCGTCAATGTAATACACCATATAAACAAACTCAAAGAAAAAACCACATGATCATCTCACTAGATGCAGAAAGCATTTGACAAAATCCAACACCCCTTCATGATAAAGGTCTTGGAGTGATCAGGAATACAGGGAACATATCTAAACATAATAAAGGCAATTTACAGCAAGCCAACAGCCAACATCAAATTAAATGGAGAGAAAATCAAAGCGATTCCACTAAAATCAGGAACAAGGCAAGGCTGTCTGCTCTCCCCATACTTATTCAATATAGTACTTGAAGTTCTAGCCAGAGGAATAAGACAACATAAGGAGATTAAGGGGATACAAATTGGAAAGGAAGAAGTCAAGCTTTCTCTTTTTGCAGATGACATGGTAGTATACATGAGTGACCCCAAAAATTCAACCAAAGAACTGTTACAGCTTATAAACACCTTCAGCAACATAGCAGGATACAAGATCAACTCAAAAAAAAAATCAGTAACCCTCCTATATACAATTGACAAACAGGCTGAGAAGGAAATTAGAGATATATTACCCTTTACAATAGCCACAAATGATATAAAATACCTTGGGGTTACTCTAACTAAGCAAGTGAAGAACCTATATGACAAGAACTTTAAGTCCCTGAAAAAAGAAATTGAAGAAGATGTCAGAAAATGGAAAGATCTCCCATGCTCATAGATAGGCTCGCTTAACATAGTAAAAATGGCAATCTTACCAAAAGCAATCTACAGATTCAATGCAATCCCCATCAAAATACCAATACAATTCTTCACAGAACTGAAAAGAATAATACTCAACTTCATACGGAAAAACAAAAAAACCCAGATAGCCAAAAGAATCCTGTACAATAAAACAACCTCTGGAGGCGTCACGCTCCCTGACCTCAAGCTCTACTATATTCACAACTTGACTGACACAAGACACCAACCTTTCAACCTGTCTCAGGATGTAACAAAACTTCCCCACTAACTGTTTCTAGTATCCATTTCCAACTGATAATGACATGATTTTCATGTGAATGTTTAGAAGGTATTGTAGGGTGTTTTAGTTTGCTTTTCTGTTGATGTGTTTCTTGTTGTCACAAGCTACCTGGATTGGGGTAAAGATTTATTTTAGCTAACACTTTCAGGTAACAGTCTATTACTCGAAGGAGTTATGGCAGGAACTCATGGCAAGAACATGGAACCAGGAACGGAAGCAGAGACCTTGGATGAACACTTTATTGGTTCACTCTCTGCCTCTCTATGTTTTGTTCTCTGTTTGCTTTTTTTATAGAGTCCAGTCCAGTGTGCCTAGAGCCTTACCTTCTATAATGGGCTGAACTATCCCACATTAATCATTAATCAAGGCAAATCTTCATTCACATGGCACCAGACACACCCATTAGGGCAATCCCCAATTGAGACTCTCACTTTTCAGTTGAATATTGGTTGTGTAAATTTGACAATAAAACTAACCAGGACACAGCCAGACATGTTTGTTTGCACACACCTTTAATCTCAGCACTGAGAGACAGGGGCAGACAGAACACTGTGAGTTTGAGACCAGTCTGGTGGTGTACAAAACAAGTTCCAGGACAGAGAGGCCTGTTGCACAGAGAAACTCTTTCTGGAAAAAAAAAAAAAGGAAATAAAATTACTAGGAGATGAAAAGAAAAAAAAAATCAAAAGCCAACTAAACAAATGAAAAACAAAACAAAATAAACAAACCAGGAGATAGGATTACTTATTAAGCTACCTATTTTCAGTATTTCAGTGTCTTGGAGATTAGGGAGGCTTAAATAGAAGGAAAATTATGTGATAATGGTGCATTATAGAACATTATAGCATATACACCTATTAAGTTTCCTTTTATGAGATTGTGACAACACAAACACAATTGCCATGGAAAATTCACAGATTATACATCACTGGAGGCATGGCACTAAGACATTCAAATGGAAAGATGGGGCCAGTAGTCTATCTTGTTAAAGAGTTACCATAAATATGCAATTAATAAAACTATTCTGTATCACAAAACACAGTAAATCACAGAGATGTGATTGTTTCTCTAAAAGAGTTCTGTTCAGCTTCAGGGTGAATTCTCAGGAAAAAAAATGGTTCAATCCACAGATTGCCTCTTAAACATTTTTCTTAAGGTTATTTATAATAAGAAAATATGAGAGTAAAAACTGAAAATGTTGTGTGGTATAGAACGCATTATGATGAATGATCCTAATGTTAAAATAGATAGTAAACTGTAAATCCTCTGTAAAGAGTAAAGCATCTTAGTTTGCCTGTGGATGTTTGTACTGAAATTTAAAAGTTTCTCCATACGTTAGGCATGGATTATTTTTTCATAGTCACAATGCTATGAAAGTTGTTGGCATAATCTTATTGTAATTAATTTCCCATTTATAGAAATTGTAGTGTTTGAATTGAAAGTGTTCTATTTCCATAACATCTCACTCTGCAGAATCTTGCTTTCCTTGTTCCTCCTCAAATGTTAAAATATCCAGACTGTGAAAACACATTTATATAGTCAATTTCCATTTAAGCAAAGAGCTTTAATAGGGGCCTCAAATGTGCCATTTACTGCATTAGTACTTTTTCTAGTCAACTTGAAAGAAAGTTTTCACCTCCCTTTTTATGGCTATATGAAAGACAATTACACAAGGGCTCGCTCAATTTACAGATCAAAACATATCATCCTAAGTCAAATATATTGGTTAAGTTTTGCATTGAAAGGACAGCTTTGTTTAGAGGGCACTGAGGAGGCACGTTGCACCTGCCTTGGGCATCTCAGAGCCTCTGTCAGTAAGCTGCAGGAACGTACTGTTCTCCTTACCCATCTGAACTTCAACTTTCTACTCTGTCTACTGTTTCTAATTTCCATTTCTTCAGTCTCTTCAGAAAGAAAGGAAACATCACCTTAAAACCTGAAACAAATATGTCATTGAAATTTTGACAATTTTCACAAAGAATACATTGTCTTTTTCTATGTAAAATTATTTCATAATTGTCTATTAACAAAGATTAGTCTTTAAGTTTTTATTTTACTCAATGTAAGATTTATAAAATTGCTGAGATCACACCAGAATCTTTCTTGCATGTAGAGAGTCTGTGTATGGGGGGTTAGAATTGAAGAACAATAACATATGTGAGGCCACTGTGTGAATATTTCATGCAGAGAAAGAGCAGAGGAACTCTTCCAACATCACTCACTTAAAGCATTCTTGGAGAATTGGGAAATGGGAATCATAATTCCCTTGGTTTGTATTTTCTTTACTGCTTCTATTTCAATTTTCAAGTCTTGAACCATTTTCTTGACTGTTTGACTTTTTTTTCTTTTCTTTTCTTTTTCTCTTCTTTTTTTTTTTTTGGCCTTCTGAGCTTTCTATAAGGGATTTATTGATTTCTTCCATTTTTTGGTCTTTTCCCGCTATTTCTCCAAAGGAATTTTTAATTTCCTTTTTGAGGGCCTCTATCACATTCATAAAGTTATTTTTAAGGTTGTTTTCTTGTGCTTCAGCTGCATTGGAATGTTCAGGTCTTGCTGTAGGACCACTGGGTTCTGGCCAAGTCATATTGCCCTTTCTGTTGTTGAATGTATTCACACACTGGTGTTAACACATCTGGGTTTGGGATGATTATCGGCCTGGGTGTTGATTTGGTCACTGGTTGGTGAAACTAGTTGGGAAGGATTAGGAGCTGTGGTCTTGCTGGAGGACATTCACTAGGGTTGGGATTTCAGAATTCAAACTCCAATGCCAATCTAAGTCATCTATCTCTCTGTCTCATGGTTGTTATCTTAGGATGTAAACTCTCAGCTAATGCTCCTAGTGCTACACTTGCCTGACTACTAACATATTCCATACCTTGATGGTCATGGACTTACCCTATGGACTATATGCTTCCAAGAAATTATTTTCCTAGTAAAAAATAAAGACTTCCTGGAAAGGGAGAAGTTCTCCTTCCCCACAGACAAGATCCCTTATTTATTGTCCAATACAGCATGGTCAAATCTGAATATATATATGCACAAACAGCAGAAATGGACTTACTAGCTTGCATTTATATACTTGTGAATGTATGTATCTATATAACAATAGTAATCAAATACAGATGCCATCAATTTGAAAGAAGGAAGGGGCAGAAGAAAGATTGATTAGAGGGTACCTTGGAGATGCATGATGAAGAAATAGGAAAGGGAAGTATAATGTAATTCTATTTTAATTAAAATGTAAGCTGAAATACTGCTGGTTTAAAAACAGAAAGTGTTGTAATGATAAAATGGGAACACGCTGCTCTAAATGGGATGTCTTCAAAAGGTCCTTCTCCTTGGAGCTCAGAGAACCCTGCAGCCCTGTGATGGAAAGAGTGTAAGAGCCAGAGATGGAAGACACCAAGAAGACAAAGCCCTCAAAATTAGCATGAACAAAGCTCATATGAGCTTACAGAGACTTAGGCAGCAGGCATAGGGCCTGCAGGGGTATGCACCAGGTCATCTGAGATTTATATTATAGTCTCCAGCTTTATATTTTAATCAGATTCCTGGGTGTATGAATAAATGTGTTTCCAATTCTTTTCCTTCTCTTGGGCCTTTTATTTCTGGAGGTCTATTCTGTTCAACTTTGTTGTGATAATTTTTGTTTTATCTTCCTGTATTAAAAATGGGTGAATGAAGCAATGAAGGGATGAAAAGCTAGTCAAAAGGGTAAAGGTCAACAACTGAACTGTTATCTCTATCTGATGGGAGAAGAGAAATCAGTTTTATCCAATGGAGTGACATTATCAACAACTCTAGGTCAGGCTTCATGTTCAGGAGCAGTTGACTAGTATATAATGGGTTCTGTAGTAGTTTCTTCTTGGGTATTGTTTTCTTAGTCTTTTTTTGTAGGGAGAATTATTGTAGTATTAGTTTTGTTTGTTTCTTGGGAGAGAAATTAATGTTGCATGGTTAGGGAGGGGAAGATCTGGAGGACTTGAGGGGGAGGGAAGAATATGATAAAAATACAAATAAATGTTTTAAATAATAAAATATAACAATAGTAATGTATTTACAACTCTATTATTGTAAATATAGACTTCTAGTCACTTATTGAGTTATTCTAATAAATTATTGAATGTGATAGTAGCTGTAGGAACAACCCTTGAATGTTTACCCAGATGAAATGATACATAGGGCTTTGGTGAATGTGAGAACTCATAGATTTTGTTTAAAATGCAGGTATCTCATATTGGAGAACATTTTCCTCAAATGGTAGTGTTCCTAACTCACTGTACAGGGAATTTAAATTTGCATTGACAATATCATGTGTATGTTCATAGCCAGATGAACAAGTGGACAACCATCTAATGATGTAATTCACTCCAATAATGAAATACTGAGTTTTCAAATTGTTGAAGAGAAAATGGATACTCACAGGACAGAAGCATCTTTTATACTAAGTTATTAGTCTCAGATAACTAAATATTCTCTATTAAAATATTATTTCTGTCTATGTAAACTCAAGGGAGAAACATGGAGTTATTATAAATCAAAATTGTAAGGAATGATTAAATGGAAGCAATATTATATCCCTGGAGCATGACTGCCACAGTTTGGGTGCTACTTTGTGTAGATAAACTCAGATTAACCCCTTCTATATTTACTCTGTCTTGATATGTCTCTAAAAGTATCAGTAGACCAGAAAAAAAATTAAAGTCTATGTTTCTGACTTCTTTGCCACTAGGGATTTGAACATGATTCTGACACATGTATGAAGTCTTGGATTGGAATTGAACCAAGTACAGAAAAAGGATATGTAACATCTATTTTCAGGTTTGTAAATAAAAGGGCTATAATTGACACCATTCAGCATATCATGCAGAGTTACCTTCTGTTCAGTAGTAGCAAAGGAGCATCAACTTTTCCCAGGTGCCATGATGATAGTGCCTGGATATTCCCTTCCAGTCCACCTTTGAAGCAACTTCAAGATGTCATTACTGGTATCTATGCATTATTATCAGATTGGGACAAATGAATCTGAATGTTTGTTAGAAATACATAGGTTATTATATTTAGCAAATATCATAGTAATATGAGAAGATATTAGTAAGACAGAATGTAGTCATATGTTTCAGAAAAAAACTATTCTTACCTGTTATTTGTCTAGAAACTCAGAGTCTCAGATTCACTCTGGATTTACATAAATTAGACGTTCAATTTTAACAAAGTATGTGTGGGTTTTTAATTAGCTTATAAGATGTTTAAATCTGAGAGACAGAAAAATAATGAAATACATTTTATTGATAACTACTAAGGAAGAAGAAAATGAGTTTTAGAAAGTGAATGGGATTTTTTCCCCAACTTTCAGCATGTTTATCAAGGCAGTGTTCTAAGAAGGCTGAACATTTGAATTGAAGATGGCATGCCAGTACTATTTCAGTAGAAGATCTTCCAACCACAAAGAGGAATGTGCTGACTTGGTCAGATAATAAAAAAGCTGCTGTGACTTTAATGTAAGTACTAAAGAGAAAATGAACAGGTCAGAAAAAATATTCACGAGGTTGATATGTGGCTGTATCTACTACTTGACAAGGGACTAGTAATTTATACTAACTACAAATAGTAGAACTCCTAGATTAGAAACATATATTAAGATTAACATTAGCAAGACAAATTGTGAGAACCAGAAAATGGGACGCAGAGATTGAAAAGTGGGTATCCATCTCCTTACACTGAGAAGTGATAAAACTGTCTTTGATTTCATCAGTCATACCAATGTTAAAGAGAACTAGAAATAATCAACATTTTGTAAATTATTTCAACAAGAATTGGAGTAATAGAAGAAAGAGGGAAGAATATGGCTGAATTACAACTTTAAGTTTCAAGTTATTCCTCTGGTCGGATGGCCCTGGTCTCTCTGAAAAGAATACAAGAAGGAAATAGGTTGGGTGCATGGCTATTAAGACACATGAACAGAGTCCTTGAAAACAGTAAGTTCAGTAATCTGTTAGCTATCTAATAATATACTAAGTGAAAATTGTGGAATAAAGGTAAATTTCTTAGCTGAGCCACAAGTACAGAAGAAATTTATTGATCATGTGGCCTGAAACTATAGTCAAAGTGGAAACCTGAATGAAACTCTGTAGTAAATATGTGCAGAGAAAAAATATGTAAGATGTCAGTAATCAATCAATATCATTCCTCTTGAATGCACTAAACTAAGAGACAACAAGAAGAGTGTATCTACATAAACTAACTGAAATAAACAAACCCAAAGTGTATACATGGTTTTTCATTATGGAGATGATAACTTTTTAGTGAGTATGGGGACTTTGTTAACAGCATTATGAATTGGTGTAAAAGACAAAGACTAACTTTCCTATGGTGTAAGATAAATGATTATAGTACAAAGAGTTTCTTGATCCATCATTAGGCATTGGAACCATGGTATATTGGAAATACAGAAACAAAAGCAATTAAATCCAAGCAAATGTATTGACAGACTTTTAATAAGCAGAAGACATGACTTATAGCCTAATGGCTGGGTCAAATGTTAGGGTCAAAGATCAAGGTTCTGTTTAATTTTATTTTGTGTGGTGGGGTTTAAGAGAACAGGTTTCCTTGCCAGAAGTATATTATTGTAATACAGAAGATGCGTGTATCCATTGCAGAGCAAAGTCCCTTAAAACTGACATATGATGGGATCCAGAAACTAAGATGACACTATTTTACAAACTAGAGGTTTCAAGGGCTTCTTTATAAAAGAAGCGTCAATAAACATGTAAAGAGAAAGAATGTTTTGACACTATGATAGGAAGATGTAGGAATTGTTTCCTTTAAAATCTGTATTTTTCATTACACTTTTCTCGAGTTTGTATGCATGTGCATATGTGTGTGTACACATGAGCCACTAGTGTGTGTAGAGGTCAAATAGAGTCTCTCCTTCCACCATACATGCCCCAGGGATTAAACTCAGGTTGTCATCTTAGCAGCAAGTGTCTTACATGTAAATCTATCTAACAGACACAAGATGAAAGATTTCTCACTTTTTATCTCTCTCATGAAGACAGGGAAATGTCAGTAAGATGTTGAATTACCTTGGAGGTACCTCTTCCAGTAGCAATCCATGTAAGCTAAATTGTGGAGCACTGCAATTTTTCTTTGTAAATGTTATCCATCTAGAAGATGATGGCGGCTAGTTTTTTTTTTTTTTTTTTCTGGAGTAAAAAATATGTAGCTCAAAGTTGTTTGACATTTTGGCTACATTTCTTTTTAGGTGATGATATTATGGCACACATTAGTTTAGACTTTATTTGATTCCAGATAGAGCCAAATATCTAAATTTTGGTAAATGAGATTACAATTACCTTTGTAATTAAGTACTTGTGACTGGACTAAATTTTTGTAGGTTTTTCACATTGCCTTCATCAACCCAACTTAGGGCTTCTGAAGTCCAAGCTGACAACAAATTCTGGGGTCTGACTACCTATTCAACTTTGAAAGTTTCTAGAAGTATTTAGAAACCAAGGAATGTAGCGTGAATGTTAACAGTTCTTATTAATAAAATCAAACCTGAGCCAAGTATTGGGGTGAACACTGGAAGATCAGAGAGACAGAACAAGCCACAGCTAACGTCACCTGGCCAACTTCTCAGCTGGTCTTGTTTCCTCAGACTGGAAGCTTCTGTGTCCTCATCCCAATGGCTCTCAGCTGAACTGCTATTCGAAAGCCTGAAGCTTAACCAGGCCAAATGCTTCTAGTTTCTGGTCCTCACGCCTTATATACCTTTCTGATTTCTACCATTACTCCCTGGGATTAAAGGCTTGCTTTCTGGGATTAAAGGCGTGAGTCACCATGCTTGGCTGTATCCTTGAACTCATGGATTTCTGCCTCTGGAATGCTAGGATTAAAGGCGTGTGCTACCACTGCCTATCCTAAGTATCTAGTGACTTTTCTGTTCTCTGACCCCAGATAAGTTTATTAGGGTACACAATGTTTTGGGGAACACAATACCACCACATTTCCTCTCTTTTTGTCTAAAATTAAAAAAGCTTATAACTAATACAAGAAAAACTATATCCAATAAGTATATACAATATACAGTCAAGATTATATTCACGATGTCTAGTCCATTAATATTTGACAGATTCAGGCAAAAAAACTCCATTATATATATTTATTGGCAGCAGGCGCTGAACAGGCCTTGTGCATAGGCTGTTTGCCCTAAGTTGCCCTAAGGTGCCCTTTTGTCCTTCCTCTTTTCCTGTGGTCAGTAAGTCACAGGATGTTTACGATATAGCTATTGCTGGAACATTGTTTCAAGAATCAGCTCTCTGCTTGCGGTCTTCCTGTTTGGCTGAGCTGCTGGGATGCAGATGGGAACCTGAGGAACATACCCTGACCCCATGGAGAGTAGGAAGTAGCAGGGTACATAAGGCTGATGGATAGTCAATAAAGGAGTTCTCTATGAATGACGAACCACGGTGTGTCCTGAGTGCTCCTTAACCTCGAGGTCCCTCGCCAGTTCTGGATCCCCAGCTGTGCAGGTCGCGGCATATATTAACAATGTCCAGTCCAGTAACATTTGATAAACTCAGACAAAAAAATTTTCATTACTTATCTTATTTAAAACAAGTAGTTCCTTTATAAAAGTAGATTCCATAATCTTTTTTATCTTATATCCTTATTCTCTCTTTTTTTTCTTTTCATAATATATTCAGTAATCTACCTTTTGTCATTTTTATATCTTCCCCTTTTATTTTTTAGAGTAGATTCTGTTATCTACCCATTTATCTTATTATTTTGGGTTAATTGTCAAGTCTTGTATCATTTGTCCAGTCTCTTCATAATGAGAAAGTGCAGGGCTTGTTTCAAGTCCTTGTTCAAGTAATCTGTCAGGCTGGATCATCTCAGCTAGCCATCTCAAAATTGTCCTAAGCAGTTTGTAGTCCAAAGTCCATCTTTCCATGGTGTTAATGGCTTTACCATTAATCAGTCCATGTGGAATGATCATTGTGGGATCCTGTCATCATTTTGAAGATTCCAAAGTCGGGTCTGAGCAGGGGCCCCCAAGGCCACAGGCAAGCAGTTTTTTCGTGAATTCATACCACGAACATTGGGTACCAGATGTAGTAGGAATCTTAAAAGTTCTTATTAATAAAATCGATCCTGAGGCCAGTTATTGGGATGAATACTGGAAGATCAGAGAAACAGAACAAGCCACAGCTACCTCACCTCGCCAGTTCCTCAGCTGGTTCTGTTTCCTCAGACTGGAAGCCTCTGAGTCCTCATTCAGTATGAATCTCAGCTGAACTGCTGCTCGAAAGCCTGAAAGCTTAACCAGCCAAATGCTTCTAGTTTCTGGTCCCCATGCCTTATGTATCTTTCTCCTTTCTTCCATCACTCCCTGGGAT
The DNA here is from genome assembly GCA_902168405.1 of Peromyscus aztecus. Lineage (NCBI taxonomy): Eukaryota > Metazoa > Chordata > Mammalia > Rodentia > Cricetidae > Peromyscus > Peromyscus aztecus. The sequence continues at coordinate 17,311 of CABHPQ010171380.1, read as the reverse complement.
TAAAGGTTTGCTTTCTGGGATTAAAGGCTTCAGTCACTCATGGATTTCTGCCTCTGGAATGCTAGGATTAAAGGCATGTGCTACCACTGCCTATCCTGAGTATCTAGTGGCTTTTCTGTTCTCTGACCCAAGATAAGTTTTTTAGGGTACACAATATTTGGGGGAACACAATACCACCACAAAGGACATTATAACATTATAAGGATGAGAAAAGCTTATTATACTTTATTTTTACTTTTTGAAATCATAATTATATCATTTTCCACTTCCGTTCCATCCTTATAACCCCCAGTCCATGTCTCCTTTTACTCCTCCAAATTGTTGGCCTCTTTTTCTTTAATTATTGTTTTATATATGTATTATATTCCTAAATATGTAAATACAAATGGCTTAGTCCATATAATGTTACTTGAATGTATGTGATTTCAGAAATGAATGGCATAATCCCTAACTACAATATAACTATTTAACCTTATAATCACAGATAAGTGTAGTTCTCAATGCTTATCAAATAAACTTCTATTTGTAACAGACAGAGCTTTACAGAAAACTACGATGTATCAAAATGTAAAGGACAAGAGATTTTGTTGTGCCCAGTTCCAACTGATATATTTGCAATACAAATCCTGAGCCTAAGACTGAGGTATAATTGTCAAAGTGGGAGCAGAGTGATTGTGAGAACCAGAGAGACAGAATGTCCTCTATGAAAGATTGCATCTTGTAAAAATATCAGGTAAGTTATATAGATGAAATCTTTTCAAGATGGTTGCTGAAACAAGAGCTGAACAAGAATAACCAATGGAAGGGGGAGTGCTCATGAAGGCTTGACCTCAATGAATTAAAGAATACTTAGAGTGGGAGAAATAAGAGTCCTCTGGGAAGAGCCCCATGATTGCTTATGATAAAACGTTATATCATAACAGAAAAAGACAAATCAGTATCCATCCAATGGCTAGATGTATTGGGCACGGTCTATGATGACTTCAAATAGGCTGCTTCCTGGTTTTGAGCACATACTAACGTTCTGCCACATTTTGGGTAACAACTTGCTGGTATTTGCCTCCAGGGAACTTAACTAACATCTAGTGTCTCAATTTTTCATTGGTGTCATATAACATGATTATTGATTGAATCATCATTCAATTGTGCCTTTGAGCTTAATCTGTACTTTTTATGTCTCTTGAGAATTTTGTCTGTTGATATGGATCAGAGTCATAACTCTTTACCCACAGTCAATCGGCAATAGCCCTTATTACCAGTAATTTTGTTTTCATATAAAATCTAAGATCTAATGGTAAATCATCACACTAACCAAAAGTGCCAAGTTAAATTCCATGAGTTCTTGAAAGATTAATAAAGTACTCTTATCATTCACAAAATTGAAAGAAGATGAATGCTCTTTTCTTAAAATATCAGGGACCCAGGCTTGACAAAAGTTTTAGCCCATCTGGTTTAATAATGAACTCTCAACAATCCATGTACACATGACATAAAAATGTGTCACATAGAGGTTTTAAAATGTTGTGTGTTTCTCCTTGTATATCAACTTTAAAGCATTAATTTTGGAACCAGCAAGATGGCTCAACATATAAAGGCACAGCCAGCCACTAAGCAAAACATCCTGATTTTGATCACCAGAATCTGCATGATGGAATGAGAAAACCAACTTCCACAAGTTTATCTGGCCTCCATATATGTACACCATGCACAACCTCAACTGAACTCAAGAACCCCTCTCTCTTCTCTCTCTCTCTCTCTCTCTCTCTCTCTCTCTCTCTCTCTCTCTCTCTCT